>MU667703.1:64762-84180 GCA_026770625.1 Nicotiana glauca
GGGGAGGGTGGGGAGGAGGGGGGTGAGGTGGTTACGGAGGTAGTGGATCGGGAAGACAGTGTTAGACATGGTGGTAGAAGAGAAAAACGATTGATTCGAGAGCGGCGCGTGAGATTGAGAAGGTGGCGCGTGGCCATTGTGTAGGATGAAAGGGAGCCAAGTGGAGTGAAAAGTTTTCTAAGTGATAGTGGAGGAGAAATGAGGATACTGCCTTTTTAGGATAGGTGGTGATTATGTAAAGACGATTTTACCCTTTTACTCATTCTCGTAGAGGAAATTAATGGACTTGCGAAATAAGCCCTTTTTTTTTTTTTTTTTGACTTATGGCACCAACGGCCTCTCCCTCCCTTCCTGATGTAAAAAAAAAAAAAAGAGATTTTTACTTAATTATACTAGTTTTGAAACTTCTTTAGTTTTACTATTGAGACTAGTATTAGTACATATACCATGTGCGGATAATATTATGATCCTGATAAATTTAATAAATTAAAAAGAACAAATCATATGAACTACTGACATAAACTTAAATATTATAACCATATATAGCCGGTGATGCGAACAAACAAAAATACAATATGATTCAAAAATAAATATTCATTCCCTTTCAATTTACATAAATATTTTTCATATTAGTCTATTACAAAAGAATATCACATTTCTGTATTTGGAAATAATTTAATTTTAAATTTTTTATTTTACCCATTTTACATATAATGAAAAGTTGTTACACCCATGCAAATATCATGGCCCCACAAAGCTATCAGGATCATAAATTTTAAAAGTTTTCTTTTGCGTTCTTAAATTTCGTGTCAAATCAAACTATCTCGTCTATATTTAAATTGAGTAAAGTCATACTATATAGAGTAATAACAAATAAAAATACATTTAGTATTATCTTAATTTAAATTATAAAAATATACAACAACCCAGTATAATCCCACTTAGTGGGGTCTAGGGAGGGTAGTGTGTACGCAGACCTTACCCCTACCTTGGGGTAGAGAGGCTGTTTCCAAATAGACCCCCGGCATATCTCAATATAAAATTATAAAAATATATTATATTACTATCTCAATATAATAAATTCTCACATCAACATCAACTTCTACCAACCTAAAATTACACAGTGACAAATTAATATATACAACACGATAATTTATTAACAACCAATATATTCTAACTTTTGGGAGTTACTAACTTATAAAACAGCTAAATCATAATTTGCTGAATAATTTTGCTAGTCACCTCAATTAAAGTCATATTATTTTTAACAATTCAAATGATATATTTGAGATATAGTTAAGAGTAACATATTATACTTAAATAAATATTAACCTACTTTAAATATTTTTATTCTACGACACACATGTACTTATTGCTCGATCCCATCGGTTGCTCGATCAATTGGCTCATACAATTTGAGAGAACATAAATATCAACAACGCACTAAAAAGTCATTGTCTATACCCGAGTCATTAGAGAAGAATATATTCTCCGTTCTTATATATTTTAGCATAGCAACTACTAGCACTAATAGAAAAACAAAACAAAACAAAATATATGTATTTCTCCCAAACAATTGAGATATAAAATAAATTATAAAATATTGGTTGATTAAATTTACCGTAATGCAATACAATTGACATTTATTTAGCCAGTGTCTGAGTCGATTCATAGTTAATCATTACCCCTAAGGTAGTTACGAAAGTTAATTTTTGATCCAACAACTCGGTAATTATGATTATAAGTTCGAATTTAGATTTTTTAGTCTTATTTTTAGTAAGAAACACGTTTTTGTTTTTTCTATTATTTTTGTTGTGAACTCAAATTTCGAAAAACTCCCTCATTATTTAGAAAAATTCACCTCACTCGTTGAGCCTCCCGTTTGAATTGGAACATTTATGTGTCAGTTAGCTTTCCTAATTAATTAGTCAATCAATCAAATTTCGAAAAACTCTCTCATTATTTAGAAAAATTCGCCTCACTCGTTGAGCCTCCCGTTTGAATTGGAACATTTATGTGTCGATTATCTTTCCTAATTAATTAATCAATCAATTAAAATTTAACTTTTTTTTTCCATTCAGATTCAAAAGAATCTTATTTACTACTCTTTCTATCTAACAATAACAACAACAACATCCCAGTATAATCTCATCAGTGGGGTCTGGGGAGAGTAGTATGTACGCAGACCTTACCCTTGCCCCGAGAGGCAGAGAGGTTGTTTCTAGGAGACCCTCAGCTCAAGAAAGCACAAAGTGACAATATATTAGTACTAACTCTTTCTATCTAAATTTTAATAAATATCTTGTCTTTCAATTTAAATTAAATACTATAACAAATATTATCATAATTTATCAATTGGCTTTATATTAGCTTGTCACTTGGCTTAACCATAATACACACTTGCTATATTGCCATTTGACTTTTTATAGCTTATCGTGTCACATAATATCCTTACTCATTGCTCTACTTTTAGTATAATACAATGAATATAGTTTTGTATTACCCTAAAATTTAATTTAACCTTTTTCTTTTGTTCTGTAGCTCCAATTGTTTTATTTAAATTTATTGATAATATTATTTGTCCTATTTAATTATTTTATTAAACAAATTTAAAGTGTAGACTGTAGACTCCTTTACATTACTTCTATTCTCCTCTATATGCATTATTTTCTATCATATAATATTTTTTATATTTCGTGTTGTATCAATAATATAAATATCATCGTATTATTTTTCTATTTCTTTTGAAAATATGCCAAAGTTTAAACGAAGAAGCTCTTTTATTATTTTCCATAAATCTACACTTTTAGTAATAATTATTTAGTATTATGTGCAATAAGCAATTAATTTTTTACCTTTTTTTTTCTTATAGAGTTTTTACTTTAATTTTTTTTATAACTTAAGTACATGACAATTTTTATTTCATATTTATATTGTTAATTTGTTTCTTGGCGTTATTTCATTGTAAATGTTTTAAATTTTAGGTTTATAAATTACGTTTTCAATTGCGTGATATTATTCATATAATATGTTTTTTCTTGTAATTATTCAAAAAGAATATCAAATATAAATGTTTAATCCTTCTGCATATCTACAATTATAATATTTGTTTACAAAAAAAAATCTATTTTTTGTTCTTTGCCTATTGTTACTGTGTTACCCGTTACTTAATATGGTTACATTATTACTTAACTTTTTATTAGCTTGTCACCTATTTTATAACCATATCTGCCATTTTTATTATAATATACTATAATGAATATGATTTTTCTTTCTCTTAAAATAATCTTTTGATTATTTATTTGCTTTATTTTATCACTTAAATTAATTCAAAGTATAAATTCTCTCACACTATATTTATTCCCCTCTTTCTAAATTATTTTTCCTAGTAAGTATGATATTTTATTTATTTATTTCATTTAGTTTTTTATTCAATAGTAGAAAAAAATAAGTATGATCAAACTATATAGTACTTCACCAAAATATTACAGTATTTTTATTATTAAACTCTAGTAATTATTATTTTAATTGAAGCTTTTAGCCTTTAAAATAATTATTTTTATTGTATAATTATTTAAAATTCAGAAATTTGTCGTGATATGGATCCTCAATTAGTTATGCCTATTTAGTATGTATTACTCGGGAGAGATTGCATATTTAGGTAATTGTTGAACAAACACCTCTCCCGAAGTATATGAGGGATCAATAACTGAGGGTTTAAAAGCGGGATTAGGGATAACGAAGCCTTGGGTGCGATCTAAAGTGAGCTGTATTAAAAGTCATCTAGCGTAACTCGGGAGAGTGCGTCTAGTAAATTGTCGTGATTACTCGGGAGAGATTTACGAGAATAAGAGTGCTCATGATCGATAGAGACGATTAGGCAATTCTATGTGAAACATAACCGGAAGGGATTCCATCAATAGGGGAAATCACAACCTTAGATCCTTCTCTTAATTGTTTACAACTTAATCATAGTTAGTCTTTATTTACTTAATTGCAGTCAGTCGTAGTTAGTAAAACTATCCTCAATTGTGATTCAAAACGTTTAGGAAGTTGATTTCGTAAAATTTAGTAAGTCTAACAAGAGTAATTGATAGGTTAATTCCTTATGGGTTCGACTCTGGGCTAGATACTCAGATTATATTTGCAACGTCCACTTAGTCCTTTTTATAAGGCATAGTTGGGCGTGATCAAATTTTGATGCCGTTGTCGGGGACTTAACGGTGTTATCAATTACAATTGAAAGAAATACAAAGATTCTTAGTGTAGTTAATTTTCTTTATTTCCAATCTATACATTAAAATTTTAACGTTTGTTGACTTGGTTGTACAGGTGCATGCCTAGAAACTCATCAAGGACTAGTGAAGTATTTGAAGCATTATCAGATCCCGAGAAAGTTTTCAAGGCCTTGAATCGGGCCAACCGGAAAAACAAACAACAACAAACCACTGAACAACTCGTACCAGACATGGGGGATAACGTGTGATGGGTTTTTCAATGTCTTAGTCTTGCGTCTTATGTTTTGATGATCTAACAAATTTGTCATGAATAACCAGATAGAGAAACTGGCCCACAGGATATACATCTCATGTGAACTGGTCGAAGTCTGAAAAACAGCAAATAGATGAACGACCACAGGGAGGAACACAACAGGGACCTAATGACCTGGTCCCTTAGAATTCTCCGACACAAGCAAATCAGTGACTTTATACGATCAATATAAATAGGAATACAACAGGGAGCAGTCCCTTAGGGTTATTTGACAAAAGTACAAGTCAAGTATACAACTGGAACGTAGTAGAAGAAAGTGACCATCAAGCAATTGTCACAAAAAGGAACACAAGTAGGACCTGGTCCTATGGTGTGTCCTAACAGAAGTACAAAGTCCACTATCCAACTGGAACGCAATTGCCCAGAAGTGGTTGTGCAGACAGTACAACAGTCACTTCTCATTGGAACGAAGCGTACACCAAGAGTTGACATCACTATCCATTGTGCTATTTTTTGTGATAAAACAACCTGGTGCAAGACACACCATCACTTATGCATTTAATGATATTCTCTCAAGAAGAAAAAGCATTCATCCGGCATTGAAGTCACTGAGGCGTCAAGAACAAGAAGACAACTCCACTAAGGATCATTTTCTAAATGAGTTTATGTACATCCATAGTTGAGTTGTAATCTTGTTATTTGTTCATCATTGTAACTCCTACTTTGCTTTTTAGAAGCATTGTCTTAAGAAAAAATCAAATTCGTAAACTTCTGAGTTTATGTTGTGACTAGGGATAGTCATAAGTTAAATCCTTTGTAACTAGGAGAGTTATAAAGTGGCTTGTGGTGGTGCATCATAAGTTAGTTTGAAGTCTTTGCAATAGGGTATTTGCAAAGTGGCTTGTAATAGGTAGATTACAAGTTAGTAGAGTTTAAAGCCTACAAGGGTATGTCGTGATTTTTTGATCCCCTTGTGTGGGATTTTTCCACGTAGAAAATCGCTTTCCTTCTTTACATTCAGTCTTTACTGCATTCTACGTATTATCTCATAGAGGACCAGGTACTCTATAGTTTGGTGGACTTATATAAACTAACAATTGGTATCAGAGCGGGTTTCTCCTATTAGGCTAACACCTAGGAAGGATCCTCAATGGTTGCTCCACCAAACTTTGAAGAAGGGTAATCAACCTATAGACCCCCCATATTCAATAGTCAATACTACGGTTGGTGGAATACCAGGATGCATGATTTTATTATGGCAGAAGATTCAGAGTTGCAGGATATCATTTGTGATGGTCCACATGTTCCCATGAAAAAACTTGAAGAAACAGGACCATCTGTGGCCAAAGGGAGAAGAGAGTACAACGACATTGACAGAAAAGCTATAGAAAAGAACTATCGTGCAAAGAAAATTTTGATGTATGGCATAGGACCTGATGAGTACAACAGAGTATCAGTTTGTGATACTACCAAAAAAATATGAGAAGCTTTACAAACCGCACACGAAGCAACTACTCAGGTCAAACAATCCAAGATCGACATGCTCACCACTGAATATGAGCTCTTTAGGATGGAGGATGATGAGTTCATACAAGATATGCACACCAGATTCACCTTTATCATAAATGAGCTTCACTCACTTGGAGATGTCATTCCCAGAAACAAGCTTGTAAGAAAAATTCTCAGTGTTCTACCTGGGTCTTGGGAAAGTAAGGTAAATGCCATCACTAAAGCTAAAGATCTACAGACTCTGACCATGGATGAGTTGATTGGTAATCTAAAAACATACGAGATGAAAAGAAAGAAAGACAATGAAAGAAGAGATCCTAAGAAGGAAAAGAAGCTGGTGCTTAAGGCTGAAAGCAGTGATTCAAGTGATGAAGATAGTGACATGGGCCATCATACTAAGAGATTTCAAAAAATGGTTAAAAGAAATGGAGGCATACCAAAGTGGGGAAGTTCAAAAAAAAATAAGGAACAACGATCTTTATCACAGATGATGTGGAAAGGCGGGGCATTTCATCAAAGACTGCCCACTTGCGAAACAGGAGCAGTACAAGCAAAATCCTGACAAAGCAGGAAAAAGGAACTTGGTTCCAGAGGAAAGATTCAATAGAAAAAATATTGCAGACAATACCGTTAAGCAGGCTTTTGCTGCTTGGGGAGGCTCCTCGAGTGAATACGAAAGGGAATCAGATGCAGAAAATAATTCCATGATGGTTGTGGAAACTGAAGCAACGAAGTACGATTCATTTTTCGCGCTAATGGCTCGGTCAGATGATGATGATGAAGAAGATGAAGACAATAAAGTAAACTTCAGGGATGTTCACAGAAATCTGAAATCCTATTCTTTTAAGAAGCTAAGGTCTTTATCAAATGTCCTAATTGATGCCTATTATAGTCTTGAAAATGATAAGGAGATCTTGACAATAGAACTAGGAGAGGTCGAACAATCTAGAGTTGATCTAGTGGTCTGTGTAGTGGACTTAAATGTGACCATAGCTAATCCTGAACAAGAGAAGGAAGCCTTAAATGAGAGAATAACTAGTGTGGAAAATGAGAGAGACGATCTGATGGTAGTAGTTGTTGATCTAAAAGAAACAATAGAAGGCCTTAACAATGAGAAACACACGTTAGAAGAAAGAGTCGCATCCACTGAAGAGGAAAGGGATGACCTGTTAGTAATATACACTGATATAGAGGAAACCGTTGAGGGAATAAATAGAGAACATAAGAATGTAAGTCTTGGAAAAGGGAAGAAAGTAGCCAGTGAGTCACACATCTTACTTGAAAATGAGTTAACTATTGTAAAAACCAATCTCTGCAGTGAACTCGAGAGGAATCAACAACTCCAAGTTGAGTTGGAGAAAGTAAGAAATGATCTTGAGAAATCCCTGAAGTGGACCTGGTCCTCATATGCCATCACTGCCATGTATCTCAACAATAGTGGAAACAAGCAGGGCATCAAGTTCCAAAGGGAGAAAACTCCCTACAACCCACACAGCAAGTATGTCACTATATCTGATAATTGGCTTTATACCCACTGTAGGAACAATGTGCATTTTAAAGAAAATTGTTAGGCCAGGGTTCTGTATGCTCAGAAGAACAAAGTGTTTTATGATAGAGTGAATACTAGCAAAGGACCAGGTACCACTCGTAAAAAACAGATGCTGCCCGCTGGACTAGGAAATCCCTCATTCATCCTTTTTATAGTAACAAGGGACCCAAACTAGTTTGGGTTCCTAAATCTAACCCTTGATGTGCATGAGCAGGGAGCAGTAAGAGGAAGCGGACTGCGATAGACTATTGACAGTGGATGCTTAAAATACGCAACTGAAAACATCATGAACTTCTTCTCACTGAAAGCCCTGCAGGAAGGGAATGTATCCTTGAGAAGAAAAAAAAGTAAAAGGGTACATTCTCAGTGAATGAAAAGGCAGAAAGGTTCTTTTGGCGCTCGAGTGGGAACGAGTACTATGTGAATGGCCTAAAAAGTGCAGTCACCAATCGGATAACTAGCCAAGCAGTCTCAGTGGACAAAGGAAACAAGAACAATCATTCTTGCTAATCATTAATCTCCACAAGCTGGCGGTATGAGATGAGTGAAGTTGCAACCATGGTATGAAGGATTGGTATATGCAAACTTCTCACCTCCGAATAAATTAACTCAGTCGGACCTGGTCCATGGTCTGCCAAACTCAAGTGTCACCTGGACATGAGTTCACAAAAATTATAGAGAAGGGAGAGAAGGGATCATGCACAATTTCCCAACACCAAGGACTTCAAAGCAACATGGCGTAGCTGAAAGAAAGAACGAAACTGGAAAATGCTACATGGACGGTGCTCATTGCCTATGGAATCACCAAGAAACTCTACAAAAAAGGAATGAATACTACTCTCTACCTTGAGAACATGTATCGGACCAGGTTTCTCTTAAATCAAAACTCACCAGGAGCTGCAAATTGGAAGAAAGTGTCTTGTTCTTGACAACGGGAAGGATCAGCTTGGGAAGCTCAATGCAAAAAGACGAGCACAGGAATCCTTCTGGTATAACAACCCATAAAATAAGGCCACAACGTCTCCAACAAAGGGATCACTAAAATGGCAGGAGATGCTCATGGGTATTCAACAAGACATTCTCCCTTGCCAAGAAAGAAACAGTGAGGATCAATATGATGAACCAATCCTGTCTCTGGGAAATATCTGAGGCTTCAAATAGGGAGGATGATAAAGTGACCAAGATAAAGGAGACTAGTGAAAGATAACGCAACATCATCCTCCACGTCTCACAAAGAACCAGGGTGCACCTGTCATGATTCATTGCCTCATCTTCTAGAAGACAAGGAAGCAAAACGAAATGACCTCATCAATAAATGGAGAGAAATTGCAAACACATTGAAGGGTGAGATCCTCTTCTGAGGGTCAATATGAAGAAGGGATTTATCGGTGGAAAGTATTGCAGAACAGAAGACCAAACTTCAGATATCTGCATCAAAGTCTCGAGTAGAGAATATTCCGGATAAATCAAGGTGAAGATGGGGTCACGAGAATCCAATGAAGAACCTGATCCTCTATCTGTTGGATGAGTAAGACACCGTAAGGTAAAGGTAGCTAAAGTGTTTTCTGACCAAGCTTAACTCATATCAATACCGTTGTAGGTAAACATGCATGACAATCATAGAAGCTAAAGGTACAACTATGAACTGTAAAAGGGGAGCTGCTAAACTTTGTCCAAAAGATTGTTCCGGCATCAGGTTCTTGTATCTCAAGTTAGTAGTAATGTGCTTAATCTGCATTCCCTCTCAAAAACAAAAAAAACAAAAAATGTGTGTTTAACAAAATTAATTCAAATGCCACATCATCCGACTTTTCAATGTTTGTATGTCATGTCTTGTCTTTCAAATCCTTTTGTTCCCTCTGCACGGTAACGCTTTCCCACAAACCTACCTCTATTTTCAGGACTATTCAGAACCTGTTTCTTTCTCCTCTCATCATTAGCCTCTCTTCCAATAAAACTTCTTTTCCCTCTCACGACAAGTCATGAACCTTCATCTTCGTTGTATAGCTAGGATCTTCTCTTCATCTTTATCGTTCTCTATCTACTCATCTACCAAGTGCTCATATAATGGAGATCGAACAATCGTCTCATTCTACCACATTTAGCATCGCTCCCACTTCGTCACTTTCCTTGAAATCAACCCCAGAGCGTCAGTATTTCACGCCTTCTACCACCTTACCCACTCCCGGTTTCTCCTTCACTCATATTGTCTTCCTATTTATGTTAAACCATGTTTACCATTATTTTGAGAACCCTATGTCTAGTCAATCCAATGATCTCATCAAATAACATATAGAAGGTTTTACTCCTCAGGCATCAGAAGCCCCTAAGGATGATCCTGACCAGTATATATACTTCTCCATGTTGGACTTAGTGACTCTCAAGAAGTCACCTGAAAAGGAAGTAACTCATAACATCATGGTTGTAGTTGCTGAAAGTCTGATGATCTGAGTATCAGGGGGAAGAAATTTCACTCCTAAGAAATTCAAGAACTACAGAACTCCTCGAGTCCTTGGCTCATGAGATATTCCCAGAAAAGCCTTCTGATGAACCCGTTTCTCTTCCATGCAAACTCACTTCTACACTTCCTATTCACTCCAAGCTCTTAGAGTCTTCCTCCAAATCACTCACTATCAGGTCACTACAACAAGAGAGCTCTGAGTCCTCATTTCAGAAAAGTAAGAGGAGTGTCAAGACAAGTAAAAATAGGAAAATGAATCCAAAATATTTCATCAAGAGTGGGTCAGTAAACCAAATAGACAAAGATGCTTCGAAGGAACCTGGTTCCTCCGTACAACATTTTATGGCAACTCAGCAGTCTATAAAAAGGGCCATTGATGAAACTGTCGAGAAACATAAAGGGTCATCTGTGAAGTACAATAGCAAGTCTATACGGAGTTCAATCGAGCTAGTCGTGTCTGAGGACAATACTGTAGGGATGGCAAGCTGGAAATGAAAGTCTGCAAAAGGGTCTAGCAAATGAAAGAAGGGAAATGTTAAGGAACCTGGTTCAATAAGGTCCATGTCTTGTGATGGTGGTCTGTGGCAGCAGAGATTGAGAACTCAGAAGGTATTGTGGGGATGTACATTTGATCCAGTAATTTCAGAGATGGCAGGCATCAGACAAATTCTGGAGATCATGGAATTTCAACAATGGGAACACCTGTTTGAAGAAATTATGCCTCTGGTGTATGAGGATGCAGTACAAACCTGCTGCATTTCTCTTTTCACTGTTGAGCGGGATCACATCTGTGCGCTCGTAAATGGGGTAGACATTGTACTCGATGCTTCAATATTGGGAAAGGTTCTCAGAATTCCGTGCGAAGGTATGCCATCAGTAAGGGTATCTATGGAGTAAACTTTCAGAGAGCAATCATGAAAGATCAAGCTATTCAATTGGGGGAACAGATGCATAAGAAGGTATTGCTTCCTGAGTACCAGATTCTCTTTAAATTGGTCAACAAAGTGCTTTTACCCCACTTTGAGAGGCGATCCATTGCTACAAAATCAGATATGGTCCTAATGGAAGCGCTTGATTAGTTTGTCCCAATCAATCTTCCTGCAATCATGATAGACCATATGCAGATAGTGGAAAATTTTAAGGGTGGAAATCATGGGTTACCTTATGGCTTTCTCCTCACTCGGGTGTTCAGATTCTATAAGGTCCCCTTAGGAAATCCCAAAATGGGCACACGCAAGCAGTCCTTCTCTAAGACCACTCTAGAAGAATGTGAATGTATAGAAAGAGTTGGTGGAAGCATCTCGACCATTTCTCAACTGATTAACGCTCAAAATGTAGCTTCTGAGGAAATAAGAAGGCTGAGGGCTCGAAATGTCATTCTTGAAACTCAGCTCAGTCAAACAGCTAAAGGACCTGATTTTATAAGTGAGGAGGTTACACAACTGACACAAGAAAATGAGAGACTTCGGGCTCAATTACTTGAAGAATAACTATCTACAAAGGCTAGACTGGACCTGGTTCTCAAAACCATTGCTATCTCTTCCTCCAAGCCTCCTTCCTTTAATGTCCCCTAGGATCCTCTTTGTGTCCAGATATTTTTGCACCAACATCCTGTGGCTGCTGTTTTACTTTTGTTTGATTTTTGTTTTGTGATGGCATGTTGAACTCAACCAGTACTGCTCCTAAATTGCTCAGTCCAATGTAAACATTAATGTAACAACTTCCCTTTCGTTGCTTGTACAATAATGTGTTTCTCTGGCTTCTCTTTTCTGTCATATTTTGTGCACATATGAGGTATGAGCTAGTTGTGTTACACTTCTTTATGCTTATTACCTGCTTGTGCTCTTCTTAATACCTATTCTTTTTAATGATGCCAAAAGGGGGGAAATAAAGAAGGTGTGAAGGTGTGAGAATGATGGTAATATATTCATGCTGAGAGAGGTGAGGAATAATATGTTTTGTGCATATAGATTACGGGAAAATCACAAAGGGAGATCTGAGATTAAGGGGGAACTTCGGGTAGTTCTAGAATCTATTCTGGTTATTTCTGCTCTAAACAAATTCTGTCCATGCCTAAGTTTGTCATCACCAAAAAGGGGTAAATTGATGGGTTTTTCAATGTCTTAGTCTTATGCGTCTTATGTTTTGATGATCTAACAAATTTGTCATGAAGAACCAGATAGAGAAACTGGCCCATAGGATATACATCTCATGTGAACTGGTCGAAGTCTGAAAAATAGCAAATAGATGAACGACCACAGGGAGGAACACAACAGGGACCTAATGACCTGGTCCCTTAGAATTCTCCGACACAAGCAAATCAGTGACTTTACACGATCAATATAAATAGGAATACAACAGGGAGCAGTCCCTTAGGGTTCTTTGACAAAAGTACAAGTCAAGTACACAACTGGAATGTAGCAGAAGAAAGTGACCATCAAGCAATTGTCACAAAAGGAACACAAGTAGGACCTGGTCCTATGGTGTGTCCTAACAGAAGTACAAAGTCCACTATCCAACTGGAACGCAACTGCCCAGAAGTGGTTGTGCATACAGTACAACAGTCACTTCTCATTGGAAAGAAGCGTACACCAAGAGTTGACATCACTATCTATTGTGCTATCTTTTGTGATAAAACAACCTGGTGCAAGACACACCATCACTTATGCATTCAATGATATTCTCTCAAGAAGAAAAAGCATTCATCCGGCATTGAAGTCACTGAGGCGTCAAGAACAAGAAGACAACTCCACTAAGGATTAGTTTATAAATGAGTTTGTGTACATCTATAATTGAGTTATAATCTTGTTATTTGTTCATCATTGTAACTCCTACTTTGCTTTTTAGAAGCATTGTCTTAAGAAAAAATCAAATTCGTAAAGTTCTGAGTTTATGTTGTGACTAGGGATAGTCATAAGTTAAATCCTTTGTAACTAGGAGAGTTATAGAGTGGCTTGTGGTGGTGCATCATAAATTAGTTTGAAGTCTATAAAATAGGGTGTTTGCAAAATGGCTTGTAATAGGTAGATTACAAGTTAGTAGAGTTTAAAGCCTACAAGAGTAGGTCATGGTTTTTTTATCCCCTTGTGTGAGATTTTTCCATATAGAAAATCTCTTTCCTTCTTTACATTCAGTTTTTACTGCATTCTACGTATTATCTCATAGAGGACCAGATACTCTATAGTTTGGTGGACTCATATAAACTATCAACATGGTAGATCCAGTTGCGCCAGTGGTACCTCGTATGCCAGAGGCCGCTCTGTATAACTGGGCACAACCCGCAGCAGAGAACTTGGCCACAACGATTTTGGTCCCGTAGATACAGGCTGAATCATTTTAAATCACGAATAACATGTTGCACTTGTTGCAAAACAACAAACTATTTTCGGGGTCACAAATCGATGATCCTCAACAACATTTGAAGAATTTCCTTTTAATCTGAAAAACTCAAAGGCAGCCTAACGTAACTTAGGAAGCAATAAAGTTGTTGTAGTTTCCATTCTCAGTGACAGAAGTTGCCCAGACCTGGCTGAACTCACTCCCCATTAATTCCATAACAATTTGGGAGGAGTTAGTCAAGCAATTTGTGAACAAGTTTCATCCACCCAACAAGACTGCTCAACAAATTGATGAAGTTTTAAGCTTCAAACAGAAACCAATGGAGACACTGCAATTTACATAGGAACAATTCAAAGGGATGTTGGTTATATGTCCGTACCACGGTATTCCTGATCAGATGTTAGGGCAGCAGTTTTACATGGGATTGGCAGATGGCGTGATGGGTAATGTTGATGCTTCAGCTGGTGGAGCATTTCTGAGCAAAACATGGAGAGAAAGCCAGAGTCTGCTTGATAAGGTGGCACATAATTCAGGGTGGACAACCAGGAATGCACCTATCACTCCGGTGGTTCACTCAGTGCCCTTAGATCCATCCAACACTCTTGCTGAAAACACGACCACATTAATGACACAGATGAATATACTCACCAAAAAAAGTGGAAGAGTCAAGGCAGAAGCAACAAGTACACATTGTAGATACTGCCAATGGGGTTTATGCACATCTTGCATTAGTCAGCCAATTGGTAACCAGTGGAATACAGAAAGTGATCATCATCACTATCTTGAGGACATGAATTATGTGTCTAATTATGAAGGCTAGAGATAGGGTGGTCAAAATTGGGCACAACAAAATCAGCCATACGGGCCAGTCCAGCTACATCTCAATAATGGAAACATGGGAGGTATGAGACCTCACAATAACATGGCACCTTATCAAAGGCCACAGAGATATAATAATCAAAATTAGCAGCACGAGTATCATCCTCCTCAACAGAAGCACAGTGGAAGGCAAGATGATGGGTTTGCTAGACTCGAGGCAGTGATGTAGCAGGTTATTGGGTCAAATGCAAAATAGGTGAAAGAGTAGATGCACATGAGTATTAAGAATACTGAAGTGCAGATGGGCCAGATTTCGATTTCTTTGAATAATCATCCTCATGGGACATTACCTGCAGACACTCAGATAAATCCAAAAGATCATGGCCCGAAGCAGCTGATAGCAGTAAGTCTACGTAATGGCAGAGATTTAGACTTGGAGCAAGAGAGGGCTCGAGAAAGCAGACAAGCTAAGACATTTGTACCAGTGCCCATTGAGCTAGATGATACAACAAAACTGACAGGGGTGACAGTGCAGCCTGCCCAGGAAGAACATAACACACAGATTGAGGCTGAGAAAGAAGCTGAGACAGCCCAGGAACCGATAGTTGAGGTGGTTTCTGACAAAGAAAATACCCAAATCATTGGGAAGAAGAGACCTCCCGCACCATTCCCACAGAGGCTGGCAAAGTACCAAAAAGAGGAACAATACAAGAAATTCTTGGAGATGCTGAAACAAATCCAGGTAAATATTCCATTGATTGATGCTTTGAAGGAGATGCCTGGTTATGCAAAAATGATGAAGGACTTGATGTCCCGAAAATTTGATTTCCAAGATTTATCCACAGTGACTCTTACTTAGACCTGTAGTGCGGTGGTGACTAGACCAATTGCTGAGAAGTTGTCTGACCCAGTGAGTTTCACAATTCCATGCACCATTGGTAATTTTTCTTTCACCAAAGCACTTTGTGATTTAGGGGCTAGATAAGTCTTATGCCCCTAGCGATCTATAAGAGGTTGGGGATTGGAAGAGCTTAGATCCACTTCTATTTTGCTGGCTGACAGGACCGTGAAAAGACCCTCTGGTATCTTGGATGATGTGTTGATTTAAGTAGGAAAATTTGTGTTCCCTGCAGATTTTGTGATTCTAGATTGCAAGGTGGATAAAGAAATTACCATAATTTTGGGAAGGCCGTTCTTAGCCACTGGGATAGATCTCATTGATTGTGAGACTGGAAAGCTCAAGATGAGTTTGAATGATGATGAGATATCATTCAATGTGTAGAAATCTATGAGGCGACCAAGTGAATTTGCCAATTGATCTCTTATTAATGTCGTAGATGTAATCGTAGAAGCTGATGATGAGATGCTAACTATTGAGGACCCTCTTGCTACATGTCTAGTAAATTTAGATGAGGTGAATGGGGAAGAACTAACATAATGGGTGTTGTATTTAGAGGGCATAGGGTTTTGGATAGAACTCTTGAATTCGAGCCCCTACACTTAGAAAATAGAGAAACTCCTCTGGTCAGGTCATCCATAGAAGAACCACCAAAGATGGAATTGAAGCCACTACCCGCCCATCTCAGGTATGAGTTCCTAGGACCTAACTCCACATTACCTGTTATTATCTCATCTAGTTTGTTAGATGTGCAGGCACAACAACTTTTGCAGGTACTCAAGGAGTGCAAGACTGCCATTAGGTAGACCATGGTAGACATTAAAGGGATCAGCCCAACCAATTGTACGTATAAAATTTATCTGGAAGAGGGACACAAACCTTCTAGGGAGCACCAAAGAAGTTTGAACCCCAACATGAAGGAAGTAGTGAAGAAAGAAGTGATAAAGTGGTTGGATGTGAGAATCATTTTTCCAATCTCTGACAACAATTGGGTTAGCCCGGTGCAATGTGTTCCTAAAAAAGGTAGCATGACGGTGGTAAAAAATGATAGCAATGAGATGATCTCTACAAGAACCGGCACAGGCTGGAGAATTTGCATGGACTATAGAAAATTAAATCTGGCCACTCGGAGAGACCACTTCCCACTTCCCTTCATTGATTAGATACTAGACAGATTGGCAGGGAGGTCTCATTTGTGTTTTCTGGATGGGTATTCAGGGTACAATCAAATCACCATTGCACTAGAGGACAGAGAGAAGACCTCCTTCACTTGACCATATGGTATTTATGCTTTTTGGAGGATGCCCTTTGGCTTATGTAATGCACCCGCCACATTTAAAGGGTGCATGATGGCCATATTCACTGACATGGTAGAAGACATAATGGAGGTATTCATGGATGATTTATCAGTGGTGGGAAACTCATTCGATGAGTGCCTTATAAATCTGACCCGTGTGCTAAAATAATGAATTGAGACTAACCTGGTTCTTAATTGGGAAAAGTGTCATTTCATGGTTCAGGAGGGCATAGTCTTGGGACACCGGGTATCGAATAAAGGAATCGAGGTGGATCGTGCTAAAGTTAACGTGATAGTAAATCTACCACCTGCCACTTCAGTCAAGGCAATTAGGAGCTTCCTCGGGCATGCCGGTTTCTACCGGAGATTCATAAGAGACTTCTCAAAAATTGCCAACCCTCTCTGTAAGTTGTTAGAAAAATATCACCTCTTCTTATTTTCTGATAATTGCAGGTGTAGACGTGTAATTTTTTACCCTCCCCAAGAATTTTCACATGTTTTAGCGTAAATATTTAGTTTAGGCCTAATATAGCTATCTCAGCTAATTTTGACTCTCACTTTATTTTCATTACAAAAATAAAAAAACACAAAAAAAAGATATATAACTTTTAGTTTATGTATTTCTCATAAACTTGAAAATTACAAAAATAGCACCTTATTTTTAATCTTTATATAATTTCGATAAATACAAAAATAGTTTTATTAATATTTTGTAGCCATTTTAATCTTAAAAAAAATAAAAAAAATAGTACTTTATATTTTTTATCTTTATATAAAAAATGAAAATTACAAAAATATAGTTTTGTTTTAATTATCAGTCTTATTTTTTATAGTTATTTTGCTTACGTAGGATTAATTAAATAATATCGTATTTTCATTCTCGATTCCGGGGAAAGAATAATATTTGGGTTCAAATACCCATTTTTAGGCCTAATTTTCGAACATAGCCCATAATAATCCGAGCCCACCACACGTGGGGGACACGGACAGAACACGAGACTTGGGACACACAATTTTGGAACACAAGACATTTTGGACCCATAACTATACGTGAGGCCCACTTTTGATGAAATCACACGGACATTTTGAATAATGGATATACACATTACACAACAAAGAGGACATTGACAAAGGCATCACGTTTGGAGGGGGATAATATTACTGTTCATTATCATCTTTTTGAGAAAAAAAAACAAAAACTAAAAACCCTAACGCCTGAACCTTCCTCCACGCCAACAACCACTCCCTCACCAACAACCATCGCCATCTCCGTCACCTTCACTGCCCAAACGACCACCAACAGCCTTCCGTCGTCGTCCCCAACGTCCAGCCTAAACCTGTCACGCCGGACCACCTAGCAGCTCCAAACGAACCAGCAGCTCCATCAGTCCAAACGACCCACCATCCTTCGTCCAGCAACGACCAAACCAGCTCGACCAACTGACAACTTTCAGTCCAAAACTGAAAACACATCGAGAACAGTAAAGAAAATGAAGATAGGTAAAAGATGAAAACATTACGAGTCCAAAAGCTCATTTCGAGTTCTTTTTCGGCGAGGTTTCCGGTCTGTCGAGGTACTATCGTCGGTTTTTTTTTCGAGTTTATCCGTCAAGGTCCAGTCCAGCTGACAAGAGGTTCTGCCTTCTTCTCTTGTCATTATCTCTTCGGTATCGCTTTGAATAAATGATCTTTCCAGCATATGTTGTTACCATTTGTCTTGTTTAGTTTTAAATGTCATTTGGATCCTACTGTTTTTTTTAATGAATATTGTGAATGTTAATTTCCATGTTATTGTGTTCCTTGGCTTCCCCTTTTTTCAGATTTGATTAATTCATGGGAATGTTTTATCAATTGTTTTGTTTTTGTCTAATCTTAACAAATATACACATATCCATTATCTCTCGTTATTAAATGGGTCCTCATTTATTTGTTCTGTGTTTTCAAACCTCCAGATTAAAACTTGCATGTTTGGGAGCTGTAGTTTGTCGATCTCGTGAACATATGGTGTTATCTCTTGTTATTAAATTTGTCTTTTAAAGTCGAACGAGAATTAATGAAACAATAGTGTTAAGTTCACTAAGCCTTGATTTTTAATTTGAATTAATAGAAGTTGGTTTAATAGTGGCGTGATTTATTAGTGGTTAAGGGTACGGTTCCCGTGACATATTTACGATGCTTAAAATTCGGGGGGTGCATTTCATGTAACCCGATTATAACGACTCTGGATAATCTCAGTAAATAAATTAGGATTTCTCTTTTTTTAGAGACAAACAAAGTAGAAAATCATAGTTGCTTTTAGGATTTCCCTTTAAATAAAATAAATGAGACGAGCCTCGCCAAATAAAATGCACAAATTGCGGGGCCCTCATAAATGTATATATTAAAAATACTTAGACTGCGGGACATGCCGTTTAGCGAATTTTACGGTTTTTTCTCAAAATAATAACGCGTTAGTATCTTTAGGCGCGTATTTAATAATGTTATTTTCCTAAACTCGGGTGTACATTTATGTGACCCAAATCCAAATCTCAACGAAGTTCGAACGTGTCAAAAAACTGCGGGTGCATTTATGTAACGCAATTCGAGATGCATTTTTGCGACGTTGCAATTCTCTTTAAAAATAATAAATAATTAAAGCGGTTAATTAGCATTTAAATAATAAATGAGACGAGTCTCGCCAAATAACACGCAAATTGCAGGGCCCTCAATGGATGGTTACTTTAAATGCTTAGATGTCGGGACATGCCGTTTAGCGAATTTCGCGACCTTCCCAAAATAATAATGCGCTAGTCACTTTAGGCGCGATTGTAATAAAAATTACCTTCCTAAATACGGGTGTGCATTTCATGCAATCCAAATCTAAATCCGAAAACGTTGAACAAGAATGTGTCGAGGATCCGGGTGCATTTCATGTGACGTGATCCAAAAATATATTTTAAACGACGTTCAATTCCTTAAAAATAATTAAAAGCGGTTAAAGGTTAAAATTTGCACATAAGTTGAAGCATGTTATAAATCAGATAAATAAGCCAAATATGACAGTTGAGCGACCGTG
>MU667703.1:87538-122730 GCA_026770625.1 Nicotiana glauca
GTCGGTTGACCCACGCAGCCTTAAAATCTTCGTCCCCGAGTCGTTGAAAGGCCGTGTTTGCAATATCGGGTTTTATTTTGAATAAATAAATAAATAAGTCGGGTGACGCCGTTTTGTCGAGAATAGCCGAATGTTCCCGAAAGGGACGCCGGAAGGCTAACTTTGCATAAACGTCCACCTTTGGTCATTTTTAGGATTTTGGTCGGTTAGCTAACGCAGCCTTAAAATCTTTGCCCCGAGGTGCTGAAAGGCAGTGTTTGCAAAACCAGGTCTTTTATTTTAATTTGAAAAAAAACAACAAGAAAAAGAGGGCAAGTGCGGATTTTTGGTCAAAATAAGCCGAGCCAGCTTCGGCAGTGTGTTAAACCGTTTTTGCCGGGATGGCCTTAGAGTATCTTTCAGTTGTCGAAAGGCTATTTTCGTAAAAGAACGGACAAGTTTATAAAATAATCCTTACCGGCCTCAAAATTCATGAGAAATTGAGAAGGGGCCACATTTGCAAAAATAGCCATTTGGTTGAAATTGGCATATATGGGAAGGAATCTGTCAGTTTGTTTTTGAATTTGTAATTCTTTTGATTAGAGTATGTCTGTTGTTTGATTTTCGAGTCTGTAGGTCGTCTTTTCGTTAAAGTTTGTTAGTTTGATCAGTTTTTGAACCTTTCTTTTAAAATCAAAGTTTGTTTTATTATGAAAAATTGAAAATTCCAAAAAAACATTTTATTGTTGTTTGTCGTGTATTTGCCCGAACTACGTAAGGTCTGATTCATGCGGGGTCATGATACGTAGGCAATCTCCATAAGATTCGACCACAACAAAAAAAAAGCAAAAATGAAAAAGTGGAGAAAAAAAAGAGTGCATAACTATAATAATAATAAGGACTGACTGAGTCCACAAAAAAAGTGCAAAGTTTTGATAATAATAAGGACTGACTGAGTCCACAAAAAATGTTGTTAATAATAAGGACCGACCGAGTCCATTCTAACATATTTTGTTTTGAATTGTTGAGAAAATTGAGGTGGTTGGTTTGTGGTGAGCCGGAAACACAAGATCCAGTAAAACCTGATGGAGATCCAAGATAGTGATATCCAGAATATCGCGCAGAACCCTTTATCTACATGTCATGATGCACACTTTGTGGGGATGATGCCTGGTGACAGGGAGCACGTGAATCCTCTTGGGGATGTATGGACTAAAGCTGAAAATGTTAAAGAAGATAGAGGCCTTGGTAATATTGATGCGAAGCTCAGTGGCTAAGATGTCGTGTTTGATTATTGGGAAGACTCTCCATTTCTTGGTCAACCAGAGTGGAGTTTTTGGTGGCTTATTATGGTGTCATTTCTGTTGTCCAGATTATTTCAGGGTTGTAATCTGGATATTGTCTTGTAAATCAAACCCTTATATCTTTTGATTTTGTCCAGTCCCTTCGGTTGTAGTATCTCATTTAATGTAGTCTAGGTTTGTTCTAAGGGTTGTTTCGTCGGTTAATGCAATACCCTATTTTCTTTTACGTTTAGTCATTTTCTTTTACTTTTCCCTTTCTATAGGTCTTTTTATGTCAACTCTAGTGACATGGCATGCGCACGTAATTTTGGCCTAATCTTAAAATTTAATCGTAAAACCATTGAAAGATGATCAGGGCGTTTAAAGGAAATAAGAACAGTTTGAGATTATTTGGAGCCCGAGTCATGCGAAACTGGGGCAAGTAAAAAGAAAACTGTTAAAGGCAAGTTGGCCATGTTGACATGGGGGTCGTTCATAATAATGAAAATGAGAGCGTTGCCCAATAGTGCTTTAAGGATATGGCAAATGTTAATCGTATTGTTTGCACTTGGTATGTTTTGAAGATTGGAATGACGAAGGCATTTTATTCTGCTATCTAAACACTTTATCCTTCGTTAACACTTTGAGCCTTATTTGTTTTCTTTCATACCCCTCCTTCGGAATCAATAGCAAAGACTAGAAGCGAGAAAAGAAAAAAGAAAAAAAAAAGATAAAGAAAAGAAAGAAAAAAAAGAGAAAAAGAAAAAAAAAACAACAAAAGAGATAAGAAAAAAATGATAAGTGAAAATGGAAAGAAAAATTAGAACAACGAGGAAGTGGGAACTACGTTTGACCTGATTCCTCAAAGAGGATACGTAGCCGCTTTATAGCTCGGTCATAGTGTAACAAAAAATCAAAAATCCCCAAGCAAGAAACTGGGGCAAAATTTGTGTTTATTATAAATAAATCTAGGTCCTAAGGTTGTAAATTTTGAACCCAAAATTGATTTGTTTTGAGCCTTCAAATACCTTTTCTTTCTAGCCTATCCAAAATCCCACATTACGGTCCAAAGAAAGACCTTTTGACCAATCTTCAAGAGAGGCCAAGTCAGGCAAATGCGAGAGTCTTATCAGAACATAGCACTCTGATTCCCAGCAGAAAAGACTCTGATCCCCAACACAAAAGAAATATGAAAGAGTCTTAGCGGTAACACCCCAATCCCCAGCTGAAAAGTAATACAAATGAGAGAGTCTTATCGGTAAAAACTTTCACGGGAACCATAAGGCGGTGGAAGCTGAGAGAAAAACCAAAATGAGAGAGGCTTGATAGTGAAAACCTTCGGGCACTACAAGTCAAATAAGGGTGAGAATCAGATGGGGAATCACCAAACGAATATCTTGAAAGACGATTAACGATGGAGGATAGGCCATATGTGCATGTCATGACCATTAGAGTCAGTATCCGCATTTGATAGGGTTTTATTTTATAGTTTCTCTTGTTAGAGAGTCATCTTTTTATTTGTCTTCTATTTTTGTTTCCTTTTATCTTTCTCCTTTCATCAAAAAATTCCCCAGTAGAGTTTGTTTGGTCAGAACAAGTTAGAAATGACTTCAAAATTTGCCATCAGCTTTCCAATTATGCAAGACGGGATCTGATTGGTACACCCAATCGGTATAAGTCAGGAGGGAACAAATGCAAGGCCAGTGTCCAGAAGGATATTCCCCAGCAAGAGGAAATTGACAAAGGGGTGGATCAGTGTTAAGGAGGATACCTCCATAAAAAATGAAGGTTAATGACCTCAAGGCCAAGGCCAGTGAGACTCGAAGGTCGGGGAGGATACCTCCATCAAAAAATGAAGGTTAATTACCTCAAGGCCAAGGCCAGTGAGACTCGAAGGTCGGGGAAATGCCCGTTCCCTAGCTATGCCACAAAAGAAGGGGGAAGACCCCCAGCAGAAAAGGTATTTCAGTGACACGGATGAACGAAGAAAATGGTTCATCAGTAAAACATGCAAGATCCTCAAACAGTGTCACTGTCATAGGAATTTGGGTGATCAGGATACCAGTGGAAAACAACGATGAAAGGCTTGTGCATAAAGAGTCGTCAAGGAGGGCGGGAAAGCAAGAAAGGGAAAAAACTATCGCCAGCAGGAATGTCATCCCCAACAAATAATAACATCCCCAGCAAGCCTTGATAATGAAACGCAGAGCAAGGAAAAAGAAGAGGAGAACCATCCCCGGCAGGAGCATCACAACCAACCATCGCGTTTTAAACTAACAGATTTTCTTTGATTTAAAGCAGGAAAAAAGAAATGGCATTGATGGCAGAAAGGCATGCCACGGGGAAGATTATCAAACTGGGGCAGAAAATTTTCCTTTCATTTGGAAAATTTTCTGGAAGACATGTATCCACTTGGGGAAGAAGAAAGATAACACATGTTTTATCCCCAGCGGTGCTAAAAGAAAGAAAACAACAAGTTTTAATGAAATGAGTTGTATCCCCAGCGGACATAACAAAAATGATGAAACTTATGTTCAGAAAAGCAAGAAGTCAGTGTCATCCCCAGCTTCTTCCAGGAGAATGAAGCACCGATTTTAAAGGAATAAAATTCCTCCAGCAGTGCTATCCTCAACAACGTTATCCTTAGCTGATAACACTTTTATCCCAGCAGTGTTGAGAGAAAATAAAAGAAAGTAGTTTTGAAAAAAAAAAAGAAGGGAAAGAAAGGAGATTTCCCCAGCATTTTTATCCCCAGCAGGTAAGTAAATAATTCCCCAGCAGTGTTATCCCCAACACCCAAGGGAAGACGACACGAGTTTGATGGAAGCAATTCTGGAAGAAAGATAATTCGAGTAAGAAGGAAATGGTTGCAAAGAGGAACAATGGCAACACAGTGCATATAAGGTAAGTTGTTGAACTCGGGAGCCCGCCCGTAGAATGGAGGTGTTACTTTTCAGTTGTTGCAGTCGGGAGCCCGCCCGTAGAATGGAGGTGTTACTTTTCAGTTGTTGCAGTTGGGAGCCCGCCCGTAGAACGGAGGTGTTATTTTTAAAGTTGTTGCGGTCGGGAGCCCGCCCGTAGAATGGAGGTGTTACTTTTCAGTTATTGCAATCGGGAGCCCGCCCGTAGAATGGAGGTGTTATTTTTAAAGTTGTTGCAGTCGGGAGCCCGCCCTTAGAACGGAGGTGTTACCTTTAAAGTTGTTACAGTCGAGATCAGGTGCCCGCCTGAAGAACGGAAGAGCGTTTTATTTTAAGTTGTTGTTGAAGTCAGGTGCCCGCCTGAAGAATGGAATGGCGTTGTTTTAAGTTTTAATTGAAGTTTTAAATTATTGGTTGAAGTTAGGTGCCCGCCTGAAGAACGAAATGGCGTTTTACTTTAAGTTGTTGTTGAAGTCAGGTGCCCGCCTGAAGAACGAAATGTCGTTTTACTTTAAGTTGTTGTTGAAGTCAGGTGCCCGCCTGAAGAACGGAATTGTGTTGTTTTAAGTTTTAAATTATTGTTGAAGTCAGGTGCCCGCCTGAAGAACGGAATGGCGTTTTACTTTAAGTTGTTGATTGAAGTCAGGTGCCCGCCTGAAGAACGGAATGACGTTTTACTTTAAGTTTTAATGGAAGTTTTAAATCATAGTTGAAGTCAGGTGCCCGCCTGAAGAACGGAATGGCGTTTTACTTTAAGTTTTAGTTGAAGTCAGGTGTCCGCCTGAAGAACGGAATGACGTTTTACTTTAAATTATTGTAGAAGTCAGGTGCCCGCCTGAAGAACGGAATGGCGTTTTACTTTAAGTTTTAATTGAAGTTTTAAATTATTGTTGAAGTCAGGTGCCCGCCTGAAGAACGGAATGGCATTTTACTTTAAGTTGTTGATTGAAGTCAGGTGCCCACCTGAAGAACGGAATGGCATTTTACTTTAAGTTTTAATGGAAATTTTAAATCATTGTTGAAGTCAGGTGCCCACCTGAAGAATGGAATGGAGTTTTACTTTAAGTTGTTGTTCAAGTCAGGTGCCCGCCTGAAGAACGGAATGGCGTTTTACTTTAAGTTGTTGTTGAAGTCAGGTGCCCGCCTGAAGAACGGAATGGCGTTTTACTTTAAGTTGTTGTTGAAGTCAGGTGCCCGCCTGAAGAACGGAATGACGTTGTTTTAAGTTTAAATTGGAGTTTTAAATTATTATTGAAGTCAGGTGCCCCCCTGAAGAACGGAAAGACGTTGTTTTTTAAAATGCATTTGAACTTTTTAAATTATAGTTGAAGTCAGGTACCCCACCTAAAGAACATAATGGCGTTGTTTTAAGTTTTAATTAAAGTTTTAAATTATAGTTCAGCAATCAAGCTCCCCTTAGAGAACAAGGGAATACATTTCAAGTTCAGCAATTAGACGCCCACTTGGAGAACAAGGGAATACATTTCAAGTTTTGGCAATCAGGCTCCTACCTGGAAGACAAGGGAATACAATTCGAGTTTTGGTAATTAGGCGCCCACCTGGAGAACAGAGGAATACATTCCAGTCTTTGCATTTCAAGTTAAAGTTGAAGTCAGGAGCCCGCCCGTATAACGGAGGAATACATTTCAATCTTTACATTTCATCCTTTACTTTTCAGTCTTTACATTTCAGTCTTTTACATTTCAAGTCTTGAAGTCTGGAGCCCTCCCGAAGAGCGGAGGGTTGCCACAAAAATCCCCAGCATAAATCCAAATTCAGAGTTCAAGTCAACAAAAGTTAGTCACAATAAAGAAAAAACAAGAAAAAGAAAAAAAGAGAAAGGCAAGAAATTAATCCAAATGCAGAAGTGGATAAATACTCAAGGCATGGCCGGGGTCACAAGAACTGCATACCTGGTCCTGATCCGGAAAAGCCGAAAAGGATGAACTAGTACTTACAACAGGCAAGTATCAATGTTCAGATCAGAGTCCACATGAAGCACCATTCAAGACTCGAGATCAAGCTTCAGAAGACTCATAGATAGGAACCTTGTAACTAGTAGNGTGATTTTTGACCCTCCCCAAGAATTTTCACATGTTTTAGCGTAAATATTTAGTTTAGGCCTAATATAGCTATATCAGCTAATTTGACTCTTTAACTTTATTTTCATTACAAAAATGAAAAAAATACAAAAAAAGATATATAACTTTTAGTTTATGTATTTCTCATAAACTTGAAAAATACAAAAATAGCACCTTATTTTTAATCTTTATATAATTTTGAAAAATACAAAAATAGTTTTATTAATATTTTGTAGCCATTTTAATCTTTAAAAAAAATAAAAAAATAGTACTTTATATTTTTTATCTTTATATAAAAAACAAAAATTACAAAAATATAGTTTTGTTTTAATTATCAGTCTTATTTTTTATAGTTATTTTGCTTACGTAGGATTAATTAAATAATATCGTGTTTTCATTCTCGGTTCCGGGCAAAGAATAATATTTGGGTTCAACTACCCATTTTTAGGCCTAATTTTCGAACCTAGCCCATAATAATCCGAGCCCACCACACGTGGGGGTCACGGACAGAACACGAGACTTGGGACACACAATTTTGGAACACAAGACATTTTGGACCCATAACTACACGTGAGGCCCACTTTTGATAAAATCACACGGACATTTTGAATAATGGATATACACATTACACAACAAAGAGGACATTGACAAAGGCATCACATTTGGAGGGGGATAATATTACTGTTCATTATCATCTTCTTGAGAAGAAAACCAAAAACTAGAAACCCTAACGCCTGAACCTTCCTCCACGCCAACAACCACTCCCTCACCAACGACCATCGCCATCTCCGTCACCTTCACTGCCCAAACGACCACCGATAGCCTTTCGTCGTCGTCCCCAACGTCCAGCCTAAACCTGTCACGCCGGACCACCTAGCAGCTCCAAACGAACCAGCAGCTCCATCAGTCCAAACAACCCACCATCCTTCGTCCAGTAACAACCAAACCAGCTCGACCAACTGATAACTTTCAGTCCAAAACTAAAAACACGTCGAGAACAGTAAACAAAACGAAGATAGGTAAAAGCTGAAAACATTACGAGTCCAAAAGCTCATTTCGAGTTCTTTTCCGGCGAGGTTTCCGGTCTGTCGAGGTACTATCGTCGGTTTTTGTTCGAGTTTATCCGTCAAGGTCCGGTCCAGCTGACAAGAGGTTCTGCCTTCTTCTCTTGTCATTATCTCTTCAATATCACTTTGAATAAATGATCTTTCCAGCATATGTTGTTACAATTTGTCTTGTTTAGTTTTAAATGTCATTTGGATCCTACTATTTTTTTTGTGAATATTGTGAATGTTAATTTCCATGTTATTGTGTTCCTTGGCTTCCCCTTTTTTCAGATTTGATTAATTCATGGGAATGTTTTATCAATTGTTTTGTTTTTGTCTAATCTTAACAAATATACACATATCCATTATCTCTCGTTATTAAATTGGTCCTCGTTTATTTGTTCTGTGTTTTCAAACCTCCAGATTAAAACTTGCATGTTTGGGAGCTGTAGTTTGTCGATCTCGTGAACATATGGTGTTTTCTCTTGTTATTAAATTTGTCTTTTAAAGTCAAACGAGAATTAATGAAACAATAGTGTTAAGTTCACTAAGCCTTGATTTTTAATTTGAATTAATAGAAGTTGGTTTAATAGTGGCGTGATTTATTAGTGGCTATGGGTGCGGTTCCCGTGACATATTTACAATGCTTAAAATTCGGGGGGGGTGCATTTCATGTAATCCGATTATAACGACTCTGGATAATCTCAGTAAATAAATTAGGATTTCTCTTTTTTTAGAGACAAACAAAGTAGAAAATCATAGTTGCTTTTAGGATTGCCCTTTAAATAAAATAAGTGAGACGAGCCTCGCCAAATAAAATGCACAAATTGCGGGACCCTCATAAATGTATATATTAAAAATACTTAGACTGCGGGACATGCCGTTTAGCGAATTTCATGACTTTTTCTCAAAATAATAACGCGTTAGTATCTTTAGGCGCGTATTTAATAATGTTATTTCCCTAAACTCGGGTGTACATTTATGTGACCCAAATCCAAATTTCAACGAAGTTCGAACGTGTCAAAAACTGCAGGTGCATTTATGTAACGCAGTTCGATATGCATTTTTACGATGTTGCAATTATCTTTAAAAATAATAAATAATTAAAGCGGTTAATTAGCCTTTAAATAATAAATGAGACGAGCCTCGCCAAATAACACGCAAATTGCGGGGCCCTCAATGGATGGTTAGTTTAAATGCTTAGATGTCGGGACATGCCGTTTAGCGAATTTCGCGGCCTTCCCAAAATAATAATGCGCTAGTCACTTTAGGCGCGATTGTAATAAAATTACCTTCCTAAATACGGGTGTGCATTTCATGCAACCCAAATCTAAATCTGAAAATATTGAACAAGAATGTGTCGAGGATCCGGGTGCATTTCATGTGACGTGATCCAAAAACATATTTTAAACGACGTTCAATTCCTGAAAAATAATTAAAAGCGGTTAAAGGTTAAAATTTGCACATAAGTTGAAGCATGTTATAAATCAGATAAATAAGCCAAATATGACAGTTGAGAAACCGTGCTAGAACCACGGAACTCGGGAATGCCTAACACTTTCTCTCGGGTTAACAGAATTCCTTATCCGGATTTCTGGTTTGCGGACTGTAATACATAGTCAATCTTTTCCTCGATTCGGGATTCAACCGGTGACTTGGGACACCATAAATCTCCCAAGTGGCGACTCTGAATCTTAATAATAAATCCTGTTTCGATTGTCCTTTAATTGGAAAAACTCCCTCTATCACGCCCTTCGCGGGGTGCGGTAGCGCCAAAAGGAGGTGTGACAGCAGGGTAGCATTTGAGGAGTTGAAAAAGAGGCTAGTCACAGCACCCATCATTGTCGCCCCCGACTGGGAGCAACCATTCGAACTCATGTGTGACACCAATGACTATGCAATGGGGGCAGTGCTGGGACAACGGAAAGACAAGCTAATGCACCCAATCTACTATGCTAGTAGAATGCTGAATGGAGCCCAGCTGAACTAAAATGTGACTTAAAAGGAGATGTTGGCTGTGGTGTTTGCATTCGACAAGTTCAGATCATACCTGATTGGCTCTAAGGTAATTGTATACACTGATCATACAACTCTTAGTTACTTTATTGATAAGAAGGAGTCTAAATCGCGCCTTATTCGTTGGGTGCTGTTACTGCAAGAGTTCGACCTAGAAATTCGTGACCATGAGGGCATAAAAAACCAAGTCGCTGATCATCTATCACGACTTGAGGGGGCTGAAAACTCAGTTGAGGTTGAGGATATTCTAGAAATATTTCCATACGAGCATCTGCTTGCTACAAGCCTTGAGGAAGTGCCATGGTATGCAGACTTTGCAAATTACCTGGCAAGCGGTATAATTCCCTATGACCTTTCCTCTGTACAAAAGAAAAAGTTTTATCGTGACTGCCACATGTATTATTGGGATGAACCTTATCTGTTTCGAATATGTGTTGACAATACGATCCGGAGGTGTGTCCCCGAGATAGAACAATCCTCTATTTTGCAGGCATGTCACGCATCGGCGTATGGAGGGCATTTTGGAGGAGTCAGGATGACCACGAAAGTGCTAGAGGCCGAGTTCTTCTGGCCAACAGTGTTTAAGGATGCGCATCAATGGGTGAAGATGATGATTGTCAGTGAACCGGGAACATTTCCCGTCCCATGAGATATCCATAAACCCAATTCAAGAGGTTAAAGTGTTCGATATCTGGGGGATTGACTTCATGGGTCCCTTCGTCAGCTCATTTGGAAACAAGTACATCTTGTTGCTGTAGATTACGTGTCCAAATGGGAGGAGTTGCAGCATTTCCCACCAATGATGCAAGAGTGGTAGTGGGATTTTTGAATAAGAATATATTCACCCGTTTTAGGACCCCCAGAGCCATTATCAATGACGGAGGCAGTCATGTCTGCAATCGAGCCTTCTAGAAATTGCTAGCGAAGTATGATGTGCACCACAAGGTGGCAATCCCATATCATCCTCAGACCAGTGGACAAGTTGAAGTGTCAAACAGAGAGATAAAGAGTGTGCTAACTAAGACTGTGAATGCCACAAGAACTAATTAGGCAAAAAAGCTAGATGATGCACTTTGGGCCTATAGAATGCTTTTAAAATACCGATTGGTACGTCACCATATAAGTTGGTATTCGAGAAGGCCTGCTACTTGCTAGTGGAACTTGAACATAAAGCTTGGTGGGCACTAAAACAGTTGAATCTAGACATCGAGGTTGCGGGCACAACGAGAATCACAGAATTGCATGAGCTCAACGAGTTCAGATATCTTGCTTTTGAGAGCACAAGGCTGTACATTGAAAGAATAAAGAGGTTGCACGACAAGAACATTGTGGAGAAAAATCTCAAGCTCGGGGACATTGTATTCCTCTATAACTCAAGATTAAGGCTATTTTCGGGTAAGCTCAAGTCACGATGGTCTGGACTATTTTGAGTGGTCGAAGTATTCCCTTAAGGGGCCATAGTGATTGTCACAGAGAAAGAATTTCGTACATTTAGAGTCAATGGGCAGAAATTAAAACTATATGCGGGCATGAATGAACCAAAGGAAGTAGCAGAGATCCACCTGACTGAACCTCAGAGGTCGAGCGAATCTTAAATGCGCTTATCTGCGTCGTGCCACGACGTTAAATCAGGCGCTGTGTGGGAGACAACCCATGAATTTTGTTGTTTTTGTTTTATTATGTAACCTTCTTATGAAAAATAAAAAATAAAAAATAAAAATCCTCGTGATCACGACCGCGGCAAAAGAGGAGCATTCTACCTCAGGCTTACGTGATCCACCGCGATCACGGTAAAACGTATGTATTCTGCATGTCGCCTATTTCATTCACCGCGGCTGCGGTGGGACCGCGGTGATTCGCGACTTTCCGTCACCCAGGTAAGTTAATTTTCTTTTTTTTCTTTTTCTTTTCTTTTCTTTTCTAATCCCCCCCTTAATAATAGTAAAAGACCTGTTTCCCCCTTACTTTCCCCGTCCTCTCTCTCTCTCAGAACCCTAACACCCAATTCCTTTCTTCTTCTTCTTCTTCACTTCTATCACATGCCCACCCATCCCCCCACTTTCTTTCTCCCAACCTCCATTTATATCACTCTCTACTCGTACCAGGTATAACAAGCTTCTCTCTCTCTTCTCTTGTATTTTTGTTTTAGTTTTATGTTAGTTCAATGCTTTAATTGTGTAGTATTTATAGTAGATTTTTTTCTTTTCTTTTTCTTTTCTGCTTTTTAATGGGTTATGTGCACAATGTTGTAGTGAAGTGAGTGCGCGCTGTTGTAGAGAAATGTGTGATTATGTGTGTAAAACCTAATTATGGTGGGGTGGAATGTTGAAGTAAGAATAGTGATTTGGGGGAAGAATTGATGTTTCCATGGTGCTAGGTATGTTAGGATAAAACTTTGCTCACAAAATGTTTGTGAATTTTCCCCAATGGAGTTCTAATGGCTAATGTGACCATGGTAGTGGTAAAGTCTGAGTAACCACCCATGGTTCACACAACTTAAACCCTCACTAATAGGAGACTCTATTTTTGGTAGGTATAATGCATCCATCCAGGAAGAGACGTACCACATGGTCCTCCGCTAGTGGATCGGGCAGTTCTTCTAGAGCTCGGGGTCAAGCTAGTACGGAACAGTTTGACCGCGCTAGGTTTGTCTCCAAACCAGCTGAGGACGGGTATAATGCCAAGGCGGCCAAGAAATTATTACCTCAAGTGCATATTGACCGGCAAGCCTTACAAGTGGAATGCCCAAATATCTTTGCTGAGTTGAGGAGGTGTCAACTGGACATCTTCTTTGAGGAACCGGAGGAGGCGAATGTATAGATGGTTAGGGAGTTCTATGCTAACTGCCCGGAGCATGAAAATTGGGTGGTCACAGTTCGAAACACCCGGGTCAATGCGTCCTTTGAAGCCATCTGCCGAGTGTACCGGCTGCTAGTATTCACTGGGGATAGAGATACTTACATTGCTTATCATCGCCCAACTATTTGATGGGCATCAATTCTTGAAGGAATATGTATGCCTGACAGGGAACATATATGGATAAAACACCGGATCACATTGAACTCACAATCTCTCAATTGGGAGGCTAAGTGTTGGCTCACAATTATCAACAGCCGTTTGCTACCCTCCAGCAACACGACCATTGTTAATGGGCCACGAGCATCAACTATCTACTGTTTTATGACCCACCATGATTTTGATGTCGCCAAGCTCCTCCATGATGAGATGTTCGTTCGCTCCCCAGAGGTACTCAAAGGATTTTACTTCCCTTCTCTAGTTACCAAGTTGTGCCGTGCTGTACGAGTTCTTTAAAATCATAGAGTTTATGGGAAATTGCCATTGAAAGGCTCGATACGGACTAGCAAAATCACAGTTGGGAGAGAGCCGGTAGTGATGGTTGAGGATGATAATGAAGCTGACGAGGATGCTGATGTAGCTGCTGCCCTACCAGAGACGAGAGCTGATGAGGCAGGCCCATCACATGCCCGCTGAAGTACCCGTATGACAGCCATGGAGAAAGAAACGGCTAGTCTCCGCACTTCTGTCACTGACCTGGGTGCCAGAGTTGACAATTTGACTACTCAACAGGCCAAGTCGGAGAAAAAGATCATGGTATGGCTCCGGGATCTAGGACGAGCGTGTCACCTAGATCCTAGCACCGTATGTGATCAGGAGTGAGCATCAGGGAAGTCCCCTTACCTTGCTATTCTTTATATTTGTTGACATGTGGATATGCCAAAGTTTTAAGTATGGGGTGGGGGATGGCTGTTGTTGCAAAAATTGTATAACTTTGTATGGTGTTGTTTTCTTTTTGTTTGTTTGGTATTGTTGGTACATGTTAGTTAACTTCAACTTGGACCTAAGACGGACACCTCTCGATAGGTCTCTTGAGGGATATAAGTCGAACAAAAAAAAAGGAAAATGGAGACTCTTCCTAATGACGGATCTTTTAGACAGTTTTCTTAAGGGGAGTAAGTCTAAAAAAAATATCAAAAAGATTTTTTATTTTTAGGTAGTGTAGTAACTCCCCCTTGGTTTTTCTTTAGGCCGTGGTTCTTTTCTAAGGGTTTAGCTTGAACCGGGTATAGGTAGTTTTTGTTTATTTTATTTGTAGTTTTTAGTTAGTATTGATGGGCTACTAGCTAAAATAGAAAGAGAAACCCTTGGTGTTGATACACCTGAACACAGTAGACACTAGAGTGTAACGCTTAGTCTCAGTGGTTGATTCTTGCTAAAGTGCCTTAAATTATATGTTTGTAACTGACTTGAACACTCAAACGAGAGTGTCTTCATAAGCCAATTTGGAGTGAGTTATGCGCCAGGTGTGTGTAAGTTGTATTGTATTCTATGCTTTACATTTGATGCCTAGAACTTGCCCCGTGTGTTTGCAAAGCTAAATAGTAGCTTCATTCAGTCTTAGAAGTGATATAGGCATTTCTTTGTTAAGCCACATATATAAAGTAAACCCACCTAAATGTAATACATCGTAGTCAACCCCGTTGAGCCTATAAGTCTGTTTCTTTGGCAACCATATTGCGAACCTTACCCAATTGTTTCAATGGCCCATCTGTTTGAACCCCGTTTACCTCCCATGAACACTGGAATGGCCTTGAAATATGCAAAAGCTAAAGTGTGGTGTGGTGGTTTGGTTTTTGAGTGGAACCAATGAAATAGAGGAAATGTGCAGTTTTTGGAAAAGTAAAAGAATAAGCACCACTTAAAAAAAAAGAATGAGTAAATGTAGTATTTGATAAGTGGTGACTTGATACAATTGCACCTAATGGAGTGGGATGTTATATATAAAAATACGGTGGAAGGTCTGGTTGACATACGTATATTTTGAAGGTTAATGTGATTGTATTAAAAGTGCTTAGGGAGGTTAGTCACTATATCCAAATATATCCTACTCGTCCCTTAGCCTACATTACGACCAAGTAAAGTCCTAATTGATCTTAGACTGAATGGGATCGATTAGTAGAGTAGTACACTACGAGCAAGCCTATGGTGCATCTTTGTGGCATGTGAATGTTCTTTTTGAGAGTGAGCGAATTTTGTCTGGCTAAGTTCCTAATTGTTCTTAACATTATTAATTGTGGAACTACTCTTCTGTGTGATGTGAGAGCATGTGATTCACGAAGGAAAGGTAAGTCTTGACTTCTGTATAGAGTAGTTTGAGTAAGTACGAATATTGTACGGCACGTGAGAGTTAACTTTTGAGGCAAATATTGTTCACCACTAGGCGCAACTTTGGTGAGTTGTTCTTGGTGTGATATGTTCGGGAAAAGGTTAAGAAAGGAACCCTTATAGAGTGTGGTAGATTGCTCGAGGACTAGCAATGATTTAAGTGTGGGGTGTTGATAATAGGCCACATAGATGATATTTATACTCTAAATGTAGCCATGCTTTATTGTTGTTTTAAAGGCTAAATGATAACAAAATACTCTAATTGGTGTTCTTTTGCTTCGTAGGGACTAATCCAAGTTAGGAAGAGACTATGGAGTGTTTTGGAGTCAATAACATGGATAAATGGCCAATAAAGATGCACCCGAGCGAAAATAAGCAAGGAAGAGGCAAAAGAGTACTGGGCTGAATGCCATCGCGGCCACGGTCGACCGCGGTAGGCCAAGAAAGCGAGGCAAAATGTTTGTGTTTCACCGCGGTCGCATCGCGTTCTGCCGCGGCCGCAGTCTACTGTGTAACTGCCCAAAAATTTTGGGACTAAAGTATAAATCGAGGGAAACTTATCCCAACCCTTTATAAACTTAACAAACTCGCACAAGGAAAGGTTAAGCTTGTTTTTAGACTGATTTGGAGGCAAGAACAAGTGTGAGAAGAGCAACCAACTATTAGAGTTTTTCTATCTTCTCTTTGTTATTTTTATTACATATTATGAATCTTTTGTAGTTTTATCTTGCTTTGCTATGAGTAGCTAATTCCTTAGTCTAGGATTTTGATAGAACCAATTGAAGGATGAACTTCATGTTATATTAATATAGTTTGCCTGATTTAATCTCTATTCGTTCAACTACGTTTTTGTTGTAGTTAATTGATAGGATCCTCAGTTAGGTGTGCCTATTTAGTATGTATTACTCGGGAGATATTGCATATTTAGGTAATTGTTGAACAAACACCACTCTCGAAGTATATGAGGGATCAATAACTGAGGGTTTAAAGGCAGGATCAGGGATAACGAAGCCTTGAGTGCGATCTAAAGTGAGCTGTATTAAAAGCTAGCTAGTGTAACTCGGGAGAGTGTGTCTAGTAAATTGTCGTGATTGCTCGGGAGAGATTTACGGTAATAAGAGTGCTCATGATCGATAGAGACGATTAGGAAATTTTATGTGAAACATAACCGGAAGGGATTCCATCAATAGGGGAAATCACAACCTTAGATCCTTCTCTTAATTATTTACAACTTAATCATAGTTAGTCTTTATTTACTTAACTGCAGTCAGTGGTAGTAAGTAAAACTATCCTCAATTGTGATTCAAAATGTTTGGGAAGTTGGTTTCGTTGAATTTAGTAAGTCTAACAAGAGTAATTGATAGGTTAATTCCTTGTGGGTTCGACTCTGGGCTAAATACTCAGATTATATTTGCAACAATTTCGGAAAAAGGAAATGAAAGATAAAACTAGCCAAAAACTGCGGATAGAAACATAATAAAAACGTTTAAGATGCTGCTCGACATTTACAAATATACACTCTCAAATTGAATCAACTCCCAAAATTCGAAATATCATGAAATCACAAGTTGTGGATACTATACAGTGTTCTAACTCTAGAATGTCTAATCAAAGGAAAATACATAAGGGCTATAGCTAAAAGAGAGTATAGAGAGGGACTCCTCGGTCTGCGGACGCGGAAAAGATATCTCGAAGTCTCTGAAGAGTGCCTCGCCTTACTGATAGTATGGCTGGATCGAACAACCTGGATCTGCACACGAAAAAATATGTGCAGGAAAGGGCATGAGTACACCATAGTGGTACCCAGAAAGTGCCAAGCCTAACCTTGATCGAGTAGTGACGAGGAAGGTTAGGGCCCTACTGGTTATAGGTGAAAAACAAGGTAAATTAGTATGGAATACGACAATATAATTGAAAGGCTAACAGTCTATAACGAATAAAATCACAGAAAGAATCTAACTCAATGCACAAAAATAGCAACATGGGATCTCCCAAGATTTCGTCCTGTAGTCCCAAACGTAAATGTCCAGAGGATCTCTCGGGATATCGTCCCATAGTCTGAATCATAAATATGCAGGGGAAACTCCCGAAATACCAATCCGTAGTCCCAAAGTAAATATCCAATATATGGGAAACTATCGGGTGCTATCCCGTAGTCCCAAATATAAATGTGCAGGGGGATCTACCGGAATGCCGATCCGTAGTCCCAAAGTAAACATACAGGGGGATCTCCCGAGATATCATCCCGTATTCCAAAGTAAATACACAACAGTCTTAGAGAATTTACAGTTCTATTCGAGAATATAAACAAGAAATTCTACTCTAACATGCTGCACACAATACAAGTAGACAATTAAAGCAGATAAGACATTTGAATCACATAAACATGCTTTTCCTAAACTAAGCAAGAGGCTTCAAGTACAAGTATTACTCAATTACAAGAAAACATAGGTATTAACTTAATGAAAATGGAAAATTTCAATAATTAGCACATGTACACGCTCGTCACCTCATGTACACGACACTCATATAACAACAATACCAAATTCTAATGGGAGTTCCCTCCCATAAGGTTAGGCAAGTCATTCACCTCGAACCAGCTCAAAATCAACCCGAAACCACGCTCTTGCCACGAGTATCCAACTCTGAGTGGCCCAAATCTAATCAAATAACCATAATGTAAATACAACTACAAACAACTAATTTAGCTAGAGAAATCAAAGCTACGATAAGAAATTAGGAAAATGCCCAAAAATCCTCTCCAAGCACACATCTCGGAATCGGGTAAAAGTTACTAATTTACAATACCCATTCACTCACGAGAACACTCATCCAAAAATTATCAGAATCCAATACCAAAATCTCCCTCAAAACTCAGATTTTTAGGTTGGGGAACTTTTTCCTATTTTTTCTAATTTTTCACCCCAAATCTGAAATTAAATGATAAAACTAATAATAGATTAGTTGAATACAACTAGAAAGGGGTAAGTAATTGTTACCCAATGATCTTCTCTTCAAACACCCCACAAAATCGCCCTACCTTGAGCTCCAAATTTGATTTTCCAAGTTATGAACTCAAACCCTCGAAATTTCATATTTCTGCCCAGCGATTTCCGCATCTGCTATAAATGGAGCGCACCTGCGGTCCCGTACCTACGGAAAAAGGCATCGTAGGAGCGAAATTCACTTAACGGGCTGGGTCCGCATCTGCGGTCACTTGGTCGCATATGCGGTAACCCAGACGCACCTATGATTCTTGAAGCCTTGACCTGTTCCCACTTCTGCGATCACCAAGCCTCTTCTGCAAGACACGCAGGTGCGGTTATGACAAGTTCAACAACCTCAGTTTTTTTGCCTAAGTCCAAATTTCAATCCGTTAAGCGTCTGAAACTAACCCGAGGCCCCGAGACCTCAACCAAACATGCCAACCAATCCTAAAATATCATACGAACTCATTCCAACCCTCAAATCATCATCAAACAATGCTAAAACCACGAATCACTCTCAAATCCAAACCTAAAGAACTTCAAATTTCAAGAATCCTACAACCGATGTCGAAACCAACCAAACCAAGTCCGATTGACCCCAAATTTTGAACACAAGTCACATTCAACACTACAGAACTATTCCAACTTTTGAAATCTGATTCTGACCCCGATATCAACATCTCACTATCGATCCGGAAACTTCAATAATAACTTTCGGCAATTCAAGCCTAAATAAGCTACGGACCTCCAAAATACATTTTGAACACGCCCCTAAGCCCGAAATCACCCAACGGAGATAACAGAATCAATGGAATACCATTCCGAGGCCTTCTTCATATTGCTTTGACTACGGTACCAAATTTAAAAGCTTAAGCTCTCATTTAAGGACTAAGTGTCCCAAAACATCCCGAATCTCAAAACGAATCCTCCCGACAACTCACACTAGCAAAAACAAACACGGGAAAAGCAATTAATAGGGGATCGGGACGTTAATTCTGAAAATGATCGGCCGGGTCGTTACAAGCTACCTTTCAATTGTTATGGTAATGTATTCGATGTATTCGAGCTATTGTATTCATGAATACAGTAGTAAAAATTGGCTAAAAATAGGGCAGTCCAGCTGTCAGCCTCTGTATTCACATGTATTCATACCATGTATTCATGAATACAATGTAATAATAGGTCTCTCCAATTGTTAAATAACGGAAAGCTGCTAACTTAATGGGAAACTCTTAATATAACTCACTTAAATCAATTATAACACACAATATTATCAATCCAATTAGTGAAAAGATTTATCATACGCTAAACACAAAAAATAGAGCATTCTTTAGAGTTTCGATCCCTCTTTTTTTCTGATAAAGTTCGAGGTTTTTTCCCCTAACATTGTTTGAGGTTCTGCTCGGAATTGATACAAGTAACTCTAGAAATACTTTGAAATTTGATTTTTGTATATGAATACATCATGTATTTATGCTGGATACAACCTGTAACCGTTACCTACTGCCTACATATTGCATAATAAATCTAATTCTTTTATTCTATTGTATCTAATAGTTGTATTCAATGTATCCAAGTTTATTTTTGTATTCAAAATATTTTATTTATTCCTAATATATGGTATTACTGCTTTATTGAGTATATTTGATTGGTTGTATTCATTGATTTTCTATTTGTATTGAGAGTAATTTACTATATTTCACTGTATTATTATTTTAAATTCAGATGGATGCAATTATGTTAAAAATACAGATGAATACAGTTAGATCAAATGCATTACTAATTGATGAATAACATTAAAATGATAGAACTAACAATGTATTTAAAAATGTTATTGTATGAACTCAAATGCATATAAATACATCTAAATACAATAGTCAAAAATAACTATACAAAATAAAAATCAGTGTATGCCTTATCGAATACATATAAATATATCTAAATACAAGAAGAGAAAACCACAACACAAACTAAAAAGCAATGTATCTGGACTCGAATACATATAAATACATTTACAATTAGGGTCATTGCGTATTTTTGTTTTCCTTCGACTTCAATGATTGCTGATGAACTTGCAAATACAGGTTCCTCTTGAGTGATTTGCAAATCGAAAGAGGACCCTTCGAAATTGAGTGCTTTAGTGGGTATTATGCAGAAAACCTAACAAAGCTTTTATAGTATCGAAAGATGGCCCTTTGAAATTGAGTGCTTTAGTGGGTATTCTGCATAAAACCTAACAACAGTGAATATTAAAAAAAAGGCGAAATACATAAACCGCCCCTTAAAGTTGTCCTCAACGGTCAAACAAATACTTCAAGTGACCCATTTACCATTTAGACACTTCAAGTGACTATTAAGTGTATTTCGTAGACACTTCACGCTGACATGGCAAGTTGTGTGTATTTTAGTTACATTTGGGCGCGTGAGTTTTTCAGCAGACTTCTTCTTTCTTGCTTTAAGAATTTAATTAAAATTTGTAAGTGGATCCCACGGTATATCATCATTTTATAATATCAAAATATTTTTTTGGGCATTGATTGATCTGGAAAAAAAATATTTCTTCTTTCTTTCTTCTGAACTAAACCACCTCAACCCCGCCGTGAAACCGCCATAGAGGCGAGGAAAATCAGCCATTAAAGCTCGAACTAAGCATTGAAAACTATAAGAAACTGTCACCTTTCACCACAAAACTCTATTGCTCGTAACCTTTAGAGCTCCGCCTAGTTCCGTCGACCCAAAATTAGTCCTAGATCCAGCGAAAGAAGCAACAAAAATGTTGTTGCTGCGGAAAACCACAATTATTTTTGTCAGTCCCGTCACCCTCATATTTACCATAAGAACATAATTTTTTCACCCTCTTTTATCTTCATGGCAGACAATTTTAAAGATAATTTTACACCAAAAATAATAAATTAGAGGAAAAAGTGATACAAGCCCAAATTCATAATCAAGAAAATAACGGAGAGAGAAGACTGGAGATTCCAATAGAATCATTTATTTTAGTTTTGCTTGGAGAACGAATTTTCCGGCGATAGAGATCGCATAAGATGGGCTTTTCTGGCGAGGTGTTAATGATCCCTTAGTTCTCTATTTGGGTAATCTATATTATTTTATATTTGTATGAGTTTTTATTTGTTGGGTGAATTTTCCATAGGCATGGGAGAGGGGACGGGAACAGGAGCACATAAGATGAGAAGAAGATGAAAGGGAGGGGGTAAAGAGAGAAAGGGGGTGGGGAGGGGGATAGGCGCTGGTTTTGATAAAAGTACAGGAAAATGGTTTATTTTCCTTCTTTAGATGTATTTTCTATTTTTGTTAATTATATATATTTTTTTATTTTAAATTACACGTGTTTCACTTTAATTGGCTCATTTGACAAGTCATTGACAATTGTAACTCACGCATGTAGTCTGATGCAATCAAGTGTTTACTTGATACGCTTTATAGTCACTTGAAGTGCCTAAATAGTAAATGGGTCACTTGAAGTGTTTGTTTGACCGCTGAGGACAACTTCAAGGGGCCGTTTATATATTTCGCCAAAAAAAAACTGTTGAAGAGAAAAAAAAGAAGCTTTAACCGGCCAAAAAACTAAAATTTTAATTCTTACCACAACTGTTTGGAGAAAAAAATATTTAAAATTGAGGGAGAGAATGACACTGATAAAGGAGAGAGACGAGGAGAGAAGTTTGGAGCTTGCATATCGAATAAATGTTTATGTGCTAAATATGAATAAAAGTTGCTATTTTGTATGGATGAACTCGTCAGGAAATGGATGGATAGGAACGTGCGAAGAATGCTGCACGGCCATGGCAGCTGCTAGGTCTCCATGTCGCCTAGAGAGAGAAGAGACAGATCGTGGAGAGAGAAATAAGATACTATGTCGTGATTTTGGGAGAGAATAAACTGAAAGAATGAGAGAGAAAAATATTAGATAGCGTATTTAATGGCTTAATGGTAGAAAGTGACCGTAAATACATATTTTACTATAAAATCTAAAAGGTAGCTATAAAAAATAATATTTTAAAAAAAAATTTTATTTATAATAAATAGGGCGTAAAATTTGTTATAAGAGGTAAAATTTCTTTATTAAAATGAAACCAACCAAAGTAATTTTAAGGATAATGGTTCTGGTTAAGATGGTCAACTATTTCAGAACTAATCCACTTTAGAAATAATTACCACTTTTTGAGAATAGGGATGTAGAGTTAAAAGAAATTGGTGTCAAATTTATGTAAACACTAGACTTTGTCAGTGGGATACCATGACTAATTTCGAAGACCATTAAATTTGTTACCAGTACTCTAAACGTCTCAAATTATTTGTCGTGATTTTTAAAAATAGTTATGTCAAATTATTTATCATTTCAAAAATTCAAGAAAAAAAATTAATTAATTTTTTCTCAATTTAGACCTTAGTAGTAATTTTTCTTCGAAATTGCAAACACCTCAATTATGGGGATGTTAAAAAAATTCAAATACCAATAAGACATAAATAAGGATAAAATAGTCAATTTATCTTTCTAATTAATATTTTTTCAAAGGGCGTCAATAATTTCAGACGGAGTGAGTACTATATCAGTGATCAAACAATACTTAAAATTTAAGTAGATTAAATAAATGAATTAACATTTAACTTGACTCCCAATCTGTAAAATGACCGGACTGTTTACAATCCTATTAATTCGCCTTAATCAATTCATATAGTTATGGAATCAAAAGAAAAAAACTTAGGGGTCATTTGGTATGAGGTATAAGGGTGGTATAAGAATTAATACCACCTTAATACTCTGTTTGGTTAGCAAATCAGGTATAAGTTTAACACCGGGATAACTTATACCTCACAGATGGTGGGGTAATTAGCACCGGTATAACTTATACCTTCCTCGTATAAATTATTCAATTGTCATTCTTAATACAACATACCAAACAATGAATAAACAACAATCCCAGCACAATTAATCCCAGCATAACTTATCCCATTATAACTTATACCGGTATAACTTATATCGGTATAACTCATATTCCAACCAAACGACTCCTTAAAGAATTGAGATGGTTAGAGTAAACTATTGAAGTATGGTACTCCAGTCAGTGGCAACCAATCATCTCCAACTAGAAAACCAGATACTGTAAAATTAGCAGCATCAGTAGCATTTAAAATTTGGATTGCAGGCCATGTAACTCTGCCTGTTGTATTTGATCCCAGTCCAGTGTTATTAAACTCTGCATAATAAGACGTGTTTAGCGCGAAATCTCCAGACCAATCATGCCAACCTAATGGATGAATAAAACCATCCATATAAGATTGCATATAAATCGTCCTCGAATACTCCTTCCATGGCCTACCAAGATATGTTTTAGTGCTACTATTGCTAAATGCCAAATCATCTGCAGGTCTAATTGTGCAATTATGGATTGAAATTCCAGTGTTTTGATTTATGTCTGTTCTTCCTTGAGCTGTTATTGCATTGAACTGATTGGGCAAAGGGAGACGTGGATACAAGTTGCAATTCTGGAAAACAGCAGCTGCATTGCCAAATATGAAATCGACAGTGCCATAAATGTCACACTCTCTGTAAAATTGCCTAAGAGAGTGTACGTATAATGTGTCTTGGTATGCCTCAAAGCTGCAGCTATAGAATGTGGATAAATCAGCACCGTTTCGGACTGCAACTGCTTGATGCTTGATTGCTCCTGCTGTGTTTTGGAACGTAATGTCATCTGCAACAAATCCTAGACCAACCACAGCTGCAGAAATAGACACAAAACTATTGTTAAACAACCATGTAACAAATTAATTAAGTACAACATCAAAATTTTGGAAAAGGTAGAGTTGTTCCTTTGATGACTTCTAGGCGAGAAGTTCGAAATGTGATATTAGTCTCTTTATAATATAACCGAAGGTTGCGTATGCAACCCTCTCCCAATCTTATATATATACTCTTACCAATAAAGCCGTAACACTTCTAAAAATATGAGATTTGAATTTAATATATATATATATATATATATCTCCACATGAGTTGGAGATAACTTATACCTGCTGCCTGATGATTGAATAGTAATCCCAGGATACAACAACTCAGTATAATCCCACTTAATGGGGTCTGGGGAGGGTAGTGTGTACGCAAACCTTACCCCTACCTTGGAGTAGAGAGATTGTTTCCAAATAGACCCCTGACATCCTTCCCTCTAAGAACTTCTCACCTTGCCCTTGGGGAGACTCGAACTCACAACCTCTTGGTTGGAAGTAGGATTGCTTACTATAAGAGCAACCCCTCTTGTCAGAGTACCAAACAGTCAATAAGAAATAATATGAGGATAATTAATCCCAGCATAAATCCAGTATAATCATTCCCATCTAACTAATATCAGCGTAACTTATCTTCAAACCAAACAACCCCTTAGAATAGGGTGAGACAAATGGAGCTTATATGTTGTGGATTCAACTAAAGCTTGTATTTTCGACACGTAAAGCTTGTATTTTCGACACGTAAGATGTGTGTATATATAAAACCAAAATTTCTACAAATATTATAATCTGAACTCATAATTTCAAAAGTACTCATTTAGCTTTTTAAATCTGGATTTGCCTATGCGTGCATTTGAAAAGCTATTTAAGAGATACTTACAAAACGTGGAAGAGTTGAATGTTGTCCATCCATCAACAAAGCTATGATTGCCTGTAATGATGGTTCGATTAATGCCATCACCAATCATCATCAAATACTTCTTGTTCTTCGCAATGGCAACATACTCCTCGTACACACCTTCAGTTATGTATATAAGGAAATACCCTGCATCAACTTTGGTATTATTAGGAGCAGCCGCCACTGCATCATTAATTGTAGTGAAATTCCCACTTCCATCTTGATTGACAATCACAATGTCACTCACGTTAACTTGGTCGTTATTTTCCTCCTCCTGCAAAAGCTTTCTCCTGCTTACTTTTTCCAAAATTGCTTGGTTTCGTGCAGACATTTGGAACGACAATTGGCCATTTTTTAACAGCTGTTTTTGTCTAGGTTGACGAATTTTTAGTCCATTTTTCTTCTTTGGAACCCACCCTTTTGTGAATAAAGCTAAAGAAACACTGTAAAGTTTGGTGTCATTTGAAAGTGGAGCAACTAAGCCATTTCTCACACTCCAAGCAGAGGATGTTGCTTGAAGACCATCTATACAAGTTTGTGTGTTTGTCAAAATTGCACTGAGCATTGTTTGCACATCGTCAGCTTCTAAAACAGGGAGAATTTTTGATGTCACGTTAACTGTTTTAAAAGAAGTTGACAAATAATCCATGTTAAGTCCTGCTAGAAATTGGCAATCCTCTAGTGCACGGACAGCAGTGATTGTTAATTGTTTGGATTTTCCAAGGTATTTTTGGATAAGGGACAAGAATTTACGAGCTGAAGATAAAGATTTTCGGACGGATTTTCGACCGTAGCCATAGACATTTTCATTGGGGGTTCCTGTAGGTGGAAGCACAGATGATCTACAGAAGGAAGGATAAGGTGTGGATTTGCAAATAACAGAGGGAGGTACAGGGGTATTTGGAGGAACATCAGCAGCAAAAGATTGAGAAAATACGATTGGAATAAGTAGGAAAAGAGTAGTGCAAAAAAGGGAGAAATGAACAGAAAACAAGTTAGAATTTTTTGCCATGGCTATTGATATGAACATGGAAATGGTGATTAGCTAGTGTATGATTTTTTGTGCAATGGTTTGATGGATATATATATATATATATATATATATATATATATATATATATATAGCTCAAGAAATGGATAGCCAGCTTAGGTAAAAGCCTAGTTGTAATTCTTTTTGCTACGTGAAGAGGACGGTGGCAGAAGACTTGATAGTACGTACTAATAAAGTACTAGAGTATATTTATAAAAATGGTTCGAAGTCAACCAGTACATTGCATGGCCATTTTCTTGAAAGCGCGTCGATATTGAAAATAGAGTAGTTGTAGCTGGGGCGCTTTAATTCGATTTTTTATTAAATCAAAATTAAAATCAAATTAATTATATCGATTTACTAAATTCATAATAAATTAAATCAATATAAATTTGATTTTTTCGGTGTCGATTTTTTCGGTTTTTCTTTTTAGTTATATTATTCTTGAAAAAGAGATCAAATAATTCGTATAAATCATAATTCCAATACCTTCCATAATAGAAAATGACAACAAACATGTAACAAAGCAAAGCACTGTAAACTTGATAAACTTCAACACTAAAATAATCACCAATTATATGAGCAAAATGACAAGCACGAAGCTTGTGTGATGTGGGGGAATGGTTTCCAATATTTGGGGTTCTTTGATTTTGGAATTGGAACATAGGGAAGATATGAAATAATCTATTTTATTGTTTTTTGTCTTGTTGAGTTTTAGTTTGAGCTTGATATTTAGATTATGTAGATAGAATCTAATTAGTGGATAGTGAATTTACAAGGCCACAAATAAATAATATCTCAAGACATTGAAAACTATAAAATAGTTTAGAAAATACTTACAAATTAGATTTTAATGATTATTTTTTATATATAAAATATTTAAAATTTATTTATATATAACGTCGGTTTGGTTTAGATTCGGTTTAACTTATTTTTTGTTAATGCCAAATCAAACTAAGAGTGATCGGTTTTTTATTTTCCAACACCAAACCAACCAAACCAAACCACAAGTCAGTTTTTTTCTTTGGTTTGACTTGGTTTGTCGGTTCGATTTTACTTGTACACCCCTAGTTGTAGTATTTGGTAGGAAAGCATTGATTGGGTTCAAACGAAGAGATGTAAATTTCCTTTCTTCTGCGTTATTAGTACGTCCAGAGTCCAACCAGGAGCAGAGTACGTACTTAAGTAATCAGTTTAGGATTATCGTCAGCATAAAGTAGTGTAGTTATGCAGTTTGTAACTTATTTGTTTGTGCATCATATGTCACTGGGTTTAGTTATACGGCAAAGGGTCAAATATATCTCTCTACTATAAAAAAATATTTAAATATACTCTTCGTTATACTTTGGTTCTAAATATACTCTTGCCGTAATACTATTGGTTCAAATATACTTCTCTTCTCTTAAGCTTGTCCAAAGTGAATATCCAATTCTACGTTGCACTGATATTTGATGAGGTGGATGACAAATGGCATGCCACCTCATCCCCTAATCCATATATAAAATACTAAAATTTAAAGTTCAATAGTTTTTATGGTAGTGGTAATGGTGACAATAGTGGCGGGAGCAAGAAAATCTTAGTGGTGAAATAAAAAATAGGAGGGGTAAAATGGGTTAATGGCATTGAGGTGGGAAGCCATGTGGTATTCGCCTCATCAAATGTCAGTGCCACATAGGATTTGATATCCACTTAAGACAAACTTAACGGAAAAATGGTGTATGTGAACCAATAGTATAACAATATGAGTATATTTGGATTCAAAGTATAACAACACCAAAACATATATCAAATAACTCTATTCATCAAAGTTTAGTCAAACAGGAATACTTAATGTCCACCAAAACATATATCAAATAACTCTATTCATCAAAGTTTAGTCAAATAGGAATACTTAATGTTTTGTGGCTACTAGAGTTTGCATGCACGCTAGTCTTTCAGTGTCTTTTTTACTTCATTACCCACTAAATTATACCTTTGAATGCTAGTTGCATATATACTTATATATTTGCAGCTTCCTACGTTTGTTTGTGCATCGTTTTTTGGTCGACGGAGTTAGCACATACCAACTTGGTTTAGTACTAATATATTTACATTTTTTGTAGCAGGTTTAATTTTGGTCACTTCAATGATTATTAGGTCACTCAGTTAAGTGCGCGCTAGTTACATATATACGTATATTTATTTATACACGACAAGAACTAATCATAATTAATAACTAAGCTAATTAATAAGAGCTTCGCTGATAACTAATAAGCACTTCTTTTCTTCTTGATTTCGACCGTGTAGCTTGGTTTCCAATTTCAAATTCTCATTTGGAAAGCAAATAGAAGAGTAGTCCGTCATTTAATTAAACAAAGAATATGAAATTTCTCAACAAAAAAAGATGCACACAATAAGAAGTTAAGAACTAACACTAATAATATACAAAATTTTCTAAGACTAAATGTACTCAAGAACCTTAATGACGATTAATGATTAAGAGCCAGTTCATGTTCTAAGTTTCAGCCGGAATTTTTGAAAATTTGTTACCTTTATGGCTTTATCTATATACATGATTATTCCCCTCAAACTCAATACACACAAATCATTAACAACTACCATGTGACTGTGATGACAAAGATTATAAGAGCAACTAAATCCGAATTAAGTTTGCAGCGAAATGTGAATTATGTAGATTCCATTGGGACAAATTAAATGAACCCTCTATATTTTTCAATTCAATACTTCCAAACATAACCAAAATTTAGAACTAAGCAAGACTAAATAATGCGCTTTTGATGGGATTCCAATGATATAATATATATAGACAGTGCTGTCAAATGTAAGGGTGTACATAGGTCGGGTTGGTTCGGATTTTATAATTATCAAACCAAACCAATTGTGTCGGGTTATTAAATCTAAAAACCAAATCAAACCAATAAAAATCGGGTTTTTCAGTCTCAGTTTTTCGGGTTTTCGATCGGGTTTTTTCCCCGTAAAGTCTTCATAGCACAAATATAGAATTTGTGCCAAATATTTCTTTAACCCTAGTAATATAGAATTATATAAGGTGTTTTTTAATAAAATAAACATAATATGAGATAGTCACATTGTACTAAAATATTTAACAATAAAAATAATAAAATCGCATAAAATAAGTATTATTAATAAGCCATAATGAAAACAAACATAATTTAAAATTACTAATAAGTTGCTAAAATAATACAACTAATAAGTACTACTATTATTTACATGACTAAACACTAAAAAATAAGTTATGCATTTTATCTAAACCACGAAAAACTAAAAAATAAATATCCAATACTATTTTCATTCATAGTACAAATGAATTGAATGTCTTTTATTAGCATTAGTATTAATTGATATTGATTTAGGATTTATTTGAGTTACTAACATTTATGAACTATAAAACTTATTGGATCATTCAAAAATTATAAGTCCAAGCTTGAAATAATACGTGAAAAGATAAAACTATAAAAAAGCTTAAAAAATATTTATAAACTACACTATAATAAATATTTTTATGTATTAAATATATTTAAAACGGCTATACATATAATGTCGGATTGGTTTGGTTTCGGTTTGATTTCTTTTAGTTAAAATCAAACCAAACCAAATATGATCAATTTTTTTTCCAACACAAAACTAAATCAAACCAAACTATAATCGCTTTATTTTTTTCGATTTGACTCGAATTATTGGATTGTGCTGCGGTTTGTCAATTTATTTGTCCACCCCTAGTCACATGTTTGGATACATTATCCAGTCAACACGGCTAAGAGATTGGAATACTCCTTTTTCTAATTCCAGGATTAGATCATAAAGAAAGAGTCAAAGCAAACAAACGGCTATTTTCTAGGAGAAATTTAAAAATAATCAGATTTACAACTGGTTGTTAAAAAATAGCCCAGTTTTAAAAGTAATCGAAATTTAATCATTTTTTATGTAAAGATAAATCTGAGCGAAAACACTATTTAAAACCCGGAAAATACGCCAGTATATTATAATTCCAGCATAAGTATGCTTCAATTCCAACATATTATACTGGAGTTCCAGGATAAGTATGCTGGAACTCCAGTATAATATGATGGAGTTCCAACATAAATACGCTAGAACTCCAGCATAATATACTGGAGTTGAAGCAAATATAATTGTCCAGTATAATATATTGGAGTTTGGAGCACCGGTGCTACAGTCTCCAGTATATTATACTAGAGTCAGCAAAGTATATCGGTCCAGCATAATATGCTGGAGTTCATACACAGGTACACTGAACTCTAGTATATTATGTTGGACCAGTCTCCGTTGCAGCAAAATAGTAGCTATTTTTCATTGACTTCGTAAACACTGACTATTTTTGAATGACCAGTCCGAAAACTGACTATACCGTGCTATTTTTACCTATTTTCTATTGGAATACTCATGGGTTTAGCTTTTCTTTCTTTGTTTTCTCCAGTTTTTAATTTCAACCAAAAAGTATAAATTTATAATGGTATTAGCCAGCAACCTAAATTATGAAGGTGGGGCTTAATTATTATAGGATAAATGAAACACCAACTTTTGTTGACAAAGATGCGTTACAGTTAATTCGAAGTAGTCCCATAAACAAATTAAATACTTAATTAGCAGTTGATGGAGACGTATTTATTCCATTCCAAACTATATATATACATATAATATCAAGCCAAACCTTTGACAATTAATCCTCTATTCCTTTTGTCGATACTATATATCAAGGCAAACTATTACACCTACTTACTTTTGACATTAGTATCTACTAGATCTCTGTTTTGGAATTGGATCAGCCATAACATTGGAGTTTATAGCGATGTAGCTAGGTGTTAATACTCCATCCCTCCCTCCCTCCTTCCCTTCCATTTTACTTGTCAATTTTTCCTTTTACACGCCCCATAAAAATATATTAATATTTTTATTTTTTATTTTAATTTAATATTTCTTTCATTCATTTTTACTTGCACAAGATAATTATTAAAAGAATAATTTGATCAATTTTCTTTATTTATTCTTTGATCTCACTTTACTTTTACTTCTTGATTTCATCACATTAATCTCTCTCCACATTTATTATAGTAAGAGTAAAAAAAATAAAAAAAGAAAGAATAAACTCTCTCTTGTTTAGTCACATTAATTAATGTTTTTTCATACTTATTAGAGAAAGATCAGTATAATTAAAAAAAAAAATTCTCACTTTTTTTTTCTTCTTTAAAAAGCCAAGTATTTCGGAACATTTTTTTGCATAAACGTTACAAGCTACAACTACAACTATCTAGTGTATTCCCACAAAGTGAGGTCTAGGGAGGGTAATACGTACACAGGCCTTACCCCTACTCGAAAGGGCAGAGAGACTGTTTCCAATCGACCCTCGGCTCAGGAGAAAGGGAAGAGGAAGAGGAGGAGAAAGAAAAGGAAAAACAAAATAGCATTAGTGACTCCAGTAGAAATTGCATAATCAGTTAGCTACCCATAAAATCATAAATTGAAAGGCATGTAATAACATCTAACAGTAATTATCATAGGAAATACGATACAAAATACAAGATATCCGTGAAAGGCCCTATCAAACCCCACCTATTCCCGGGAAAGAAGTACGAAAATCTCTGTAGTTACAAGCAGAGATGAATACTTAGTCAAAAGTAGCTAATGCAGTCAATTGGAAAATGACTGAATGTCGGAAATAAACACGTTTACGTTACAGTAACACTAGTACTGACAGCCTGACTTTATAAAAAAATTGTTTAATCCCTTTTGAACTGACAGCCTGGTTTTGTTGTTCTATCATATAGTAATAGTCCCACTAGTATAGTTTGGAAAGAATTGACTGATTCAACATTATCACCGACGCTTCTGGAAGTATATACTATTTGTTTCGACTCACTTGTTTCATTACTTAAATTAATTCCCCAAGTCAACCATTGTACTATTTACACTTCAGTTTGGGCTATATAATATATAAATACAGTAACGAACTTTACTCAATCAATATTACTTTACTACTGACTATAATGTGTTAGAATTTATTTTTCTGAATTCACATATTAAGATTGATAAGACAGAGACATTACATGTTGTAGGCCAATTTAATATGATGGTGTAAAAACTTATAGAATGTCAGTGCACTGAAATTCTTTTCACTTCATGTAAAGTCTTTATTAATTTGTATTATTATTTCCTTCATTTTCCTCACTATATTAATAATATATTTTTCCTTTTTATTTATCCAGTTTAAAACATCAAGAGAAAAATAATTGTTTGTTTCTTGTCTTACCATTGTCCAGTAATCATTTTTAAATTATTTTTCCGAATTATTTTAAATCCTGATAGGACGTCTCTTTATTATGAATATTATGGTAAAGCATATACTTCATTTATTAGTTTTGAAGGGGAGTGCAAAATCACTTTTATTTAAGTAAAAGAAAATACAGGAAGTATGTACTACCTCTCCATGCTCAGCTCATGGCTGCAGTAAGCACTAACCAAAGTCAGGAATAGCACAGGGACCTTTCATACTCATTTCGCTAGTTAAATTGTCGGCTCTTCGTGCGGACATAACCTTTCAGCCATATGATTATCTTAATTGAGCAACTACTGAACTCAAAACCCCAAACAAAATTCCAATTTTTTGTTACAACGAAGAAGGAGAAGCCAAAGAAATTTTGAGTGAAACACCAATTCTTTCTCACAGTGAAGAAGAAGGTTGGGAAATTCTGAGCGATAGAGAAAAAACAAAAAAGATGAACAGATAGAGATAGAGAGTGACCTACCTGTCATATTAAAGGACCGCTGATTTCACCGGCTGTCGTATTGATCACACACGTTAGCTTTTAACCAAAGTTAGAAGCAATATGAAATGACCACAATACCCTTTAACAGCAAGCAGGCATGACGACCTTGTCGACCTCGACCTATGATAGTCTCGAGGTGTGATAATAGGAATAGCTAATTATAAAGCAACTCTGATGAACAGTAAGTGGAATAGCAAGAAAGTATTGAACATATATTTTCTTCTCAGTGAACAATGTGTTTTACAAATGAATGGGATCCCACTTTATATAATAGGGGAGTCCTAAATAAAGTACACTTCTAATTATAATAGGAAATCATATTTGACAATTGTTTAACCGCCGAAGACCAATCCATTCCGAAATTCACGCCATGATCTCTGGCCCCTTGCAGATATCTCGCTCTTTCTGTTACCGAATCATACAGGCATCATCTCGAAGCATCCCTTCTTCTCACCTCGGTAAGTGATATCGACCTTGACCTTGGAAATGAACTTCAACCCCGAACTCGATGTCCTAGTCTTTCGAAATGATATCACTTTTTCTATCGAAGAACGAAATCGGGGTTATCGGGTAACCCCGATTTCCACCGTTTATATAAGTACATTGATTATTGTGCTAATTAAACATCTTACCATTTGCTTAATTGGAGCAATCATCACGACCAATTAAATATTCTCTTTAGTATTTCTCTCGGGATGGCATGGACACTGCGGTATGGCATTTGCGGTAGTCTGATATGCATATAAGATAATATGATGGCATAATTAAGTAGAAAAATCATAAACGAATTATGAATTGATAAAATATGAATTGTAGCCAAGTGTTCTATTCATTGTACTAAAAATAATAAATATGCGAACTTTAATATAATAATGGTATGTACAACATCTAGAGGCCGCTCCAATATTAAAATAAACACCAAGTGCCTTAAAAAATATATGCACACACCACTGACAACTATTTACACAAAAAATGTGGAGTTACAGTCAGCCGTTAACTTCAACTTTTGATGATGAGCTATTTGTAAAGTAAGTCATGTAGAAATAAATTCCATGAAAAGTCTTAGTTGATCAGCAAAGCAACATCTTTCTTTTCTTGCATCATAGAAGTCTTCTTCTAATCGGAATCTCCAGTAACATCTGAAGGTTAAATATATGTCGACTTCAAATGTTGTAATTATATGTAATTTAGGATTTAGCTGAGGTCCGCGGGCAATCATAGAATCATGCACGTCACGATTACATCGTAGTGGGCCGGGGAATGGGGCCAAAGTCGGTGATGATATAGACTGCCACGTCAGTTCCACGAATTAGGATTTCTGAAGACATGGCTTTTGACAGGAAATTGTAGAGGTCGAGCATTAAAGTTGTAGGTTAGGAGGAAGTTTGTAAATATTACTATAGCGCACTAGAGCGAGACTAGCCAATTAGGAGTTAGTCTTAGGATGTTACTGATCAGCTACTGATGCAGGGCTGCATCTGTGGGATATTAGTATACCTGACATCCTTTTCTCCATCCTTTTCGTATTTCCTATATTTCTTATATTGTTGTTATTTTGTTATTTTGTGTTATGCATTTTATGTATTTATTATGAGTCTATTGATAGTACTAATATATTGTCTCTTGTTGCTCTCTTGAGCCGAGGGTCTCCTGAAAACAACCTTTCTGCCCCTCGGGGTAGGGGTAAGGTCTGCATACATATTACCCTCCCCAGATCCCACTTATGGGATTATACTGGGATGCTTTTGTTGTTGTTACTCTTGCTTAGATAGCTAATGGGGCATTTACATCTATACCCATTTTTTGTGTCATATTTTAACTTGTGTCCGCTTTGCAAAAAAAATTACAAGCGTATCCACTTTTTCGCATAGCTTCAGCACACGGGGCTGAAGTAGCAAAGGCAATCACGCAAAACTTCAGCATTTCTAGTAGCCGGGCCTGAAGTTCAGCTCTAGAGCTGAAGTTTTTGTATTGTAACTGAGAAATTTCAGCTCTCAAGCTGAAATTTTTGTGTTGTAACTGGGAAGCTTCAGCTCTAGAGCTGAAGCTTGGATAAAATTCTCCTCTTTGGGTTACCGAATCCAGTAATTTCATGTGACGAACCAAAGGGTCATCACCTGTTTTTCTCATCTGTTCCGTGCTTACGAGGCCTTAAAAACCTCATTTTCTATTGCCTGGATTTGCGTGCGCAGTCCGGGCGCATAGCCGGAAAGCTTTTATGTTAAAATATATGAATTCTGTAAAAAATTTGAGAAATTATGATATTAATATTGATATAGTTGACTTTGGTCAATATTTTTAGTAAACGGACCAGGACCCGAAATTGAACGGTCCCGGAAGGTCCATAGAAAAATATGGGACTCGGGCATGCGCCCGGAGTCGAAATCCGAGGTCCAGAACCCCGGTAAAAGAATTTTTTCTGTTAAATTGTTTTCTAAAATTATTAAGGAAAAATGAAAATGAAAATGAGTTAGAAAATATAGGTATCGGGCTCGTATTTTGGTTCCGACGCCCGGTACAGGTCATAAATATTGGTTAAACGCTTCTTGTAAAGTTTGGTTGAAAACGAAAGTCGTTTGACGTGTTTCGGACCTAAATAGCTAAAGTTGGAAGTTATGAATCTTGAAATGAAAATTATGAGTTTTGGGGGTTGATTCTTTGATTTTGATGTTATTTTAGCGATTTGATAGCTCGAGCAAGTTCGTATGATATTTTTGAGTCGGAGTGCATATTTGGTTTGGAGCCCCGAGGGCTCGGGAGTGATTCAGAGGTGGTTCGGGGTTGTTTTTCACCAAAAATCATAGCAGGTTTTCTGCAATTCTTGCACAGGTCATTTGCTCTACGCGAACGCGACCTAGTCACGCGTTCGCTATGACCAGTGCCCCAGCCTTCTTCGCGTTCGCGTAAAATCCATCACGTTCGCACTGCCTTAGAACCCTCTTGCTTCGCGTTCGCATGTAGGTCTATGCGTTCGCGTAGACCAATCCCTGGACCCCCAGCCTTTTACTCTTCGCGTTCGCATCCTCTTTCACGCGAATGCGATGCTTACCCGTCTCCCTTCATCGCGAACGCGACAGGTGTGTCGCGAACGCAATGAACAATTTTGCCCAGCGAATTTTTAAGTTAAAAACAGAACCAGTGACGGGATTTTCATAAAAACACCCGAAACCCTTTCTTCTCCAAGCACTTAGGCGTCCATTGAAGCTCTCATTC
>MU667704.1:7299-46732 GCA_026770625.1 Nicotiana glauca
AAAAACTTGTAAAATGAGGCATATTGATGCCTATTTATAGACTAAAAAGGGAGGAAAAATCATATTTCAGATTTTATGAATTAGTCCCTCTTTATTTCGATTTTTACCCTTATTTTTACTATTTTATTCAATGAACTACCCTTATCTATTAAGAATCACACCAATCACCCTATCTAGAATCTTCTATCCCATTGCTTTTACCTTTTTACCCCCACCTCTAAGTAATGTTTTACAGCCTTACCCTTTATATTGATCACATTACCCCCACCTCCTAAGCTTTATTGCAATATACCTATTTTGTATTCCCAAATCACCCCTGAACCCAAATCCTATTTACCCTTTACCCTTAGTGCCTTTTACCCCTTTATCCCTTAGGTTTTAAACAATATTACGAAATCAACCTTCCTTTAATTTCATAATTATCGAACAAAAAGAGGTAATCAGCTATAACCATTAACCTAAGATCAATTATCAGACTAATTAACTAAAATATTAAGACCAGAATTAACACTCATTAATACTAAATAGTCATGAAAATTAACAAAAAACCAAAATTAATCTAATTAATCGAATTATCAAAAATTGAACTAACAACTCAAATGTAAGGACTAACTCACCAGATTACTTCTAATTTTAGAATCAGAGATTAACTACTAATGATTAACAGAATTAACCAAATAAAATCAAATTATTCCTATCGCTGTCAAACACAGAAATTATTTAAAATAAAGAATTATTGATTATGATTTTTTTTTATCTTTTAGTTTCAGGACAGTACTAATTTGTGCAAAATTTAAAACAATATCAAAGGATTTAACAAAAATCAAGAATCGGAGACAGAAGAACACACATGCACAAAAGACTAAAAGAAATCAAAAGGAAAGAAAAAGTAGAAGAGAATTCTTAGCTTCTTATTTTCTTTTTCAACAGTATTGTTTTTATTTTTCCTCTTCTTCTTTTAAAATCTTGTGTTAGGTACCCAGGAGGCCTTTATGGCTATTTCTTGAAAACTCATCGCCGGCCAATATTTCTCGAACATATAAGGATTTATGGTAATCTTTGAGGCAAACGGTTACGAGGAATGGGTAGTGGATGTTATAGAGAAGCTATAGCGTAAATTTAAGGCTATTTGGATGAACTGTCACTCGCCGGCGGCAGGGTTCCGGCGAGTTAAATCTGGATATTCGAAGGGTTTAGGACTTATTTGAGGGTAAATAGGTAGAGGGGTGTGGAGAGGAAGTTGAGACGGTCAAACGGTGTTATTTTGGGTTTGATCGGAGAAAGTAGCGTTTCCCGCCGGTAGGGTTCCGACGGGCTATGGGAGAGAACGAAAGGGCGGCTAGGGTTTCTGATGGGGAAAAGAAGATGAAAATGATTTTAAGGGTTTGGTATATTAGATATATTAAAAGAGGTTTATTGAATTAGAACCGTTGGATGAAGACTAATGAACGGATGAGATTCGTTGATCTATGAACGACGTCGTATCTCTTTAATGAAGCCAATCGTTATGACCGTTGGATCAAATGATCTCAACGGCTCAGATCTTTTGAAACTGGAACGGCGTCGTTTCTTTTAAATGGCCTCAGACTTGGTCCGTTGGATTAAATTGATCAATGGTCCAGATCTATTTCTCGAAACGGTGTCGTTTGGTTCTAAGGTTGGGGCTTGACCGGGTGGACTTTGGGCCTGGGTCAATTGTATTTAAATTCTTTGGGCCATTGACATTTAGCCCAATTTATGTATATTTGTATTTGTTTTAACTTGTATTTTCCTTTGTATTTTGTATTTTCCTTTTGTATTTATTGTATTTTTATTTCCTTTATTTATTTTCTGTATTTTCCTTTTATATTTTATATCTTTTATATATTTTCTTTCTTGTATTTTTCTTTTTCTTCTATTTTTCTGATTTTTGCTAATTTTAAAAGTAATTAATTTCTATTTTTATGGTATTTTCCAATAAAATGCTATTTTGATTTTTCCTTTAATTTGTTCGCAAAATGTATTAACACACAAAAAAAATTGTAAAATTAAAATCCTAATATTCCTGCCTATTTTGTATGAATTATTATGAAACTAATTAACACAAAAATGCCACAAATTATTTAATAAAGTTTAAAAATCATTTTGCTTAGATTTTGGGAATAATTTGCTTAGGGCAAAAATCACGTGCTCACACTTGGGATATGAAAGGCAATTCCAGGTCCGCTTGACTAGGGTCCTCCGATTGAGCGCCGGTTGTGTCCCTAGGTTTTTGGGCATGACAATCTTACCATCCCAGCAGCTTGTAGTGAAGGGACACTCATGAAAGGTCGGATAGCTTTTGGTCTGATAGCAAGCTTTGGTTTGTTAAGAACTTTGCTATAGAGCCAAAGACTTTCTAACCATCCCGTAGTAGCTTGTCATTTCCATGCCTTGTCGTTTAAAGGTCTTATTTCTACTGATGGCATTTCCTTCGTAGTATACTTTCCATTGTTGCCTCGTTAGAAACCTTGCTATAAAACCAAATTGGGACAAAAACTGGACGAAAGGAAAAAAAGTTCAGCACATACTTTCAGTATAAGCGGTGCCCATCAGCAATAGTACCTTTGAGGTGTGCCACATTCCAAGTGCTCGGCAATTTTACTCCGTCTTGATTTTCCAATTCATATGATCCTTTCCAGGCCTTTCCACGTTGGACCCAGCTTCCTTGACTTGAGCTCTCGGGTGTTTTGAGTCACTTTTCTTAAAACCAAGTCTCCCACTTTGAAATAATGGCGATTGGCTATAATATCTTTCCATTCTTTATTTCTGGGCCTCCATCCTTATATGTGCCAAGTCCCTGCGTTTGTCAAGAAGCTCCAATCTAACTAGCAATGTTTCATTAGTTGCTTCTTCGTGTGTCTAGAAGTATCTCATGGTAGGATCTCCCACTTCCACCGGGATCAGGGCTTTTGCTCCGTATACGAAAGAGAAATATGTCTCTCCCATGATTGATTTGGCCGTCGTTTGGTATGCCCATAGCACTCCTGGTAACTCTTTGGGCCATTTGCCTTGGCTGCTTCCAATCTCTTTTTGAGAGTTTGAATGATCACTCCGCTTGGTCGTTTGCGCTCGGGTGGTATGGCGAAGATGTGATTCTTTCGATTTTCAAGTCTTCAAGGAATTTGGTGACCTTTGCACCTATGTATCGTGGACCATTGTCACAAGCTATTTTCTTTAGTATTCCAAACCTGCAAATTATATTGTACCACAAGTAATTGACCACTTTGCGCTAGCCGATTTTCTGGTAAGTACTTGCTTCAACCCAATTAGAGAAGTAATCACTTAAAATCAAAAGAAATCTTACCTTATCAGGAGACGGCGGCAGCGGACCGACTATGTTCATTCCCCATTTCATGAATGGCCAAGGAGACAATACCGAATGCAGTACTTCTACCGGTTGATGCACCAATGACGCGTGGCGTTGAAACTTGTCGCATTTCTAAACAAATGCCTTAGCGTCTTGTTCCATCTGGGGCTATTAGTATCTTGCCCTAACTAACTTTAACACTAATGAGTCCGCACTAGAATGATTCCCATAGATTTCTTCGTAGACTTCTCTCATGATGTAATTAGCTTCGGAGGCTCCTAAACATCGAGCCAACGGGCCTTGGAAAGTCTTTCTATACGACTAGTCTTCCTTGAAGCAGTAACGAGCTGCTTTGGTACATAGTTCCGGGGATGCCTTTGGATCTTCAGGAAGTTTGCCATGCTAAATATAGTCGATAATCTCATTTCTCCAGTCCTACACCATATTGGTCGCGTTTACTTCATAGTAATCATCCACATCCAATACCGAATGCATAACCTGTATGACCGTACCGGAGTCTGATCCCTTCATTTTCGTGGACGAGCCTAGATTGGCCAATGCATCTGCTTCCACATTTTCTTCTTTCTGGATGTGGGTAATTGATCATTCCTTGAACCACGCGAGCATAGTCTAGACTTTCACTACATATTATTTCATGCGTTCCTCTTTGGTGTCGAAGATCGCATATACCTGATTTACTACCAATTGGGAATCACATTTGATTTCAATGACCTCGGAGTCCAATCCCCGGGCCAGTTCAAGTCCTGTAATCCAAGCCTTATACTCGACTTCATTGTTAGTCAAGGGAATAGTTCTTATAGCCTACCTCAGGGTTTCTCCCGAGGGCGTAATTAGTACGACCCCGAGCTCGAACCCTTTCACGTTAGAAGCTCCATCTGTGAACAAGGTCCAAACTCTTGATGTCGTTTCCGACACAATCACTGCTTCCTTGGTTCCCAAAGAAAACATTCTGGGACTGAAATCAGCCATGAAGTCAGCCAAAACTTGTGATATTATCACAGTCTTAGGTTTATACTCTATATCAAATTTACTCACCATGGATATTGGGTGGCATTGAAAATAAAGCCTAAGCTTTCGAGCGGCAACTAAGAGATCCAAGGCCAAACTTTTTAGCTATGGGTAGCAATTTTCTGCTCTCATTAAACTTTTACTAACATGGTAAATAGGAGATTGCGTAACTTCATCTTCACATACTAAAATGACACTTATTGCTACCGGTAAGTAAATTAATAATTGTTCTCCTTCCTCCGATTTAGATAGTAACTGAGGGCTTGATAAATACCTTTTCAATTCTTTCAAGGCCTGTTGTCATTCCGGAGTCCATTCGAAGTTGTCCTTCTTTTCAGAAGTGAGAAAAAGTGATGGTAATTTTTTGGAGACCGGGAAATGAACCTGCTTAAAACGGTAAGTCTTCCAGATAACCTCTGAACCTCTTTCAATTTTGAGAGATAGTGGCGAATTTCCTCGATGGATCTGAATTTATGGGATTGACTTTGATCCTCCTTTGTGACATTAGAAAACCCAAGATTTTACCGGAGCTAACTCTGAATGCACACTTTTTAGGGTTAAGCTTCATATTATGCTTTCTTAGGATGTCAAAGATTTCTTGGAGGTGCTTTAGATGATCACCTGCATTCAAAGACTTAACCAACATATCATCTATATAATCTTCCATTGTTTTCCCTATCTGCTTTTTGAATATTTTGTTCATAATCCTTTGGTAAGATGATACGGTATTCTTCAACCTGAAAGGCATCACATTGTAGCTATATATGCCAAAATTTGTTATGAATGAAGTCTATTCATGATCCTTCGGGTTCATTTTGATTTGGTTGTACTCGGAATAGGCATCGAGGAAACTCATCAACTCGTGCCCGGTCGTCGCATCAATTGATCAATGTTTTGCAATGGGAATGAGTCTTTTGGGCATGCCTTATTCAGATCCTTATAATCTAGGCACATATGAAATTTATTAGTCTTTTTTGGAACTATTACTACGTTAGCTAGCTAGTCGGGATACTTTACCTCCAAGATTGAACCGATATCAAGAAATCGAGTTACCTATCTTCTTTGAAAAACTTATTTCAGACCTCGACAATAGGGCATTTCTTCTGCCTTACCGGAGGGATGTTGGGATCCAGGATTAACTTGTGCACGTCCACCTCTGGCGGAATACCTGTCATATCTGCATGCGACCACGCAAAATAATCAACGTTAAATTTAAGGAATTTTATAAATCATGACCTGAGCTTGCGATTTAATTTTGTCCCCAAGTGGAACTTACTCTCTAACAACTTCTCGAACAATGCAACTCGTTCGAGTTTTTCTGCTGTAGATTTGGCTTCATCCATTTCTTCTGGTACCTGGAAATATCTTGGTACCTGATAGGATTCCGATGACTAAACCCTCTTGTCGACTTCGTTTGTCTCGGGAGAAGGAGTCGGTTCCTTTATTGCTATGTCGCATGTTCCTTCCTTTTACTATTAAAAACCGAGATCGCGTTCATCTCCTTTGCCGCCTCGGTTGATCTCCTCTTATTTGTTTAATTCCCTCTGGAGTTAGAAATTTTAGAAGTTAATCGTATGTTGATGGCACAACCTTCATCTTGTGTATCCACGGTCTTCTAAGGATAATGTTATATCCCATGTCGCTGTCTACTACTTCAAACAAGGTTGTCTTCATGACCTTTTCGGCATCTATAGGCAACAAGATCTTCCCTCGAGTTATCACGCTTGCTAAATTGAATTCGGCGAGGAGCTTTGTAGCCGAAATGATGCTTCTGATTAACTTGGCTTGTTCCATCACTCTTAATTGGATAATATTGGCTGAACTTCCTGAGCCCACTAAAAGATGTTTAATTTTAAAATCTAAAACATTAAGAGAAATTACCAAGGCATCGTTTTGCGGTAGCAGGAGTCCATCGGTGTCCTCCTCTGTGAAGGTGATATCATCCTCGACAACTTCCCAGAGTCTTTTGCTATGGGTCACCGATACCTTTGTCTTTTTTGCTATTGAGAAGGTTACACCATTAATCTCATTTCCCTCAAAATATCATGTTGATCATTGGACGAGGATGATCTTGTCTTTTCTTTGAGGGTTCCATGTTATTGCGATTGCAGCTATCGTTTTTCTTAGCACAATCTCTTAAGAACTCTCCGAGATCCATTTTTAGCAATGTTGCCACCTCTTCACACAGATGTTGGCAATCCCCAGTCCTGTGGCCGGTAGTTCCATGATACTTACACTATAGATTAGGATCCCTCTGACTGGGATCAGATCTCATCGATCTCTAGAACTATGCTTCCTTAATGTTCCTCATCGCCGATATTAGTTCCACTATGCTGATACTGAAATTATACTCGGATAATCTGGGTTGGTAGAATCTCAAGAGCCCGATACTTCTCTGTCCTACAATGATATGTTATTTAGGCCACGGTCACTCTCCTATCGATAGCGAACCTATCCATTGACCGAATACCTCTGCCGTGTATTTTGGCCCTTTCGTAGGACAAAAATCATCCATTAGAAGACCGTCGATCTGCATTGAAATCATCCTTTAACTTTTCCTTATTCTTTTCTCGGTCCTGACCCTTGGTTGATACTGGGAACTCGGTAGATTTCTTTCAGTTTTTGGGAAGCATTAGAGCTCCTCAGATTTATTCCCTTAGTAAATGCCTCAACTGCCCATTCAACTGGCATGGCCGGTAGCACCATTCTTTCCTACTGAAATCTTTTAGCAATTTGGACTCTCCTTGCACAATTTTGAATATGTCGGCCTTTCGGGCATGTACCTTTATAGCCTAGGCATGGTCCTTGATAAAAGAATCTCCGAGCATCTCAAATGAACCTATTGAGTGCTCGGATAGAAGTGAATACCATGTCAGGGCCTCCTTCTTGAGGGTTTCTGCAAAATTCTCCAACAACACTGACTCAATTTCATGTAGAGCTAAGTCGTTTCCTTTCACCGTCATTATGTAGGTGGTGATGTGCTCCTATGGATCCAAAGTCCCATCATATTTTGGCACCTCTGGCCTTTTGAACCTCCACGGGATTAACTTTGGTGCCGCATTCATTTTGAACGGAAAGTGGGTGTACTTCTTTGAGTCCGGTCCTGTCAACACTGGCAGTGCGTCTGGGATTTAGTCTACTCGGGCATTTATTTCCCTCACAAACCGCATGAATTTTGTTTTAAAGGGATTGTTCTCATTATTGTTACCTAATCCACCACCGTTCCCCAGCCCCGTCAAAGCCGACCTAACCACTCGGGGTGTTATTATGAACCCTTTGTGCTATTTTGTTTGTGGGAGCACCGAGAAGAACTAGAGCTCTTTCATTTACGTTGTCGGAAGCACCCGACAAAGCTTGCTTCAACTCTACCATGACCTGATCTTATTGCGAGAGATGGCTGAAGTCACCCAAATTAAAACCACTAATTGGGATTGTGAAGCGGTCGATGCAATTATAATTATCCCACGTGAGTCGGGGTCGATTCCACAGGGAGCTTATGTTGGATTAGGTATATATCTAGACTAATTTTATGATGTGCCCAAAATGCACTTACACATATTTGGTTGTTTCTTTCTACTTCTAATTTTTTATGCTAATGTTTGCAAATGAAAAGATAGAGAACGATATTTTTGGTGTTGTTATTTTTCAAGTTTATAAAAGATCTAGGGTTGTGACTTCCACCTAGGTGGTTACCTAACGGATTGTAGGCTCTAGGGAAAGTTTGATTGATCGGGGTCGTAATATAGCAATCACACGCAATTATCCACTCAATACCTCTCGGTAGTTAGAGTGATATTGCCCAATTTGGCTTTCTCAAGTCCAAATGGGTATTGCACAAAACAAGTGATAAATGCTCAAGTCGGGTCTTACTATCCCTAGATTCAAGCCTTTAATTGGGACTATCAATTTTTTGAGTTCACCCCAATTCCTTGTTAGCCAAGTTTTCCTAGACTTAGTCTCTCTTTCTCAAGTAAATACTAAGTTAATTAGGCATGAATTAATGTTTGCAACCATTAATTCTTAAATTCAAGCAAGAACTAAGCTAAATATCACTAACCTAATCACAAACAAGCCCTAAATCAAACACCCATTAGGTACCCACACTAGGGTTGGGTCACAACCCTAGCTAGAAATTTAGCTACTCATAGAGAAAATTGAAGAAACTAAAGATGTCACGACCCAAAATCCACTAATGGTCATGATGGCGTCGGACACCATTGTCAGGCAAGCTAATATTAAATAACTAGTAACTCCTCGTTTTAGAACTTATTGAAATCGTTCCTTTTATACATTAAACAACAGATAATGAAATTCATTGAAATAAGGAAATTCTTTAACCAATTTAAAATTGAACCATCCTATAACCATCCCAGAACCCGGTGTCACAAGTGCATGAGCATTTACTAAGAAGGAAATAGAATTCAACAACCGTCCGGAATACAATATTGGATAGAAAATAAATACAGATAACTGAAAGAGACCCTGCTAGCTGCGGGTCACCTTGAGAAGTGCAGCTCACCTAAGTCTCCGTATCAACCATGCTGCTACGCCCAGTAGGCCACTAAAGATACATGTGCCTGTGCAACAAAAGTGCATAGAAGTGTAGTATGAGTACGAAAACAACGTGTACCCAATGAGTATCCGTCTAATCTCGAAGAAGTAGAGACGAGAGGTCAACTTCGACACTTACTAGTGGTCCAACAATGTTATATCTAATATATTAAATCATAAATTTTTATAAACATGATTACAATTCAATGGTTTGGAGAAAATAAACAATTCTTTCATTTATAGGAAATTCCAAATTCCTTTTCATCATTTATACATATATTCTTAAACCAGGGAGAGGCAACGACAACTTCAATAAGTTTCATGGCAAGAAATACAAGCATGCGCAAATCATGCCGAGGTCATATGGCCCAATCCAATAGAAAATAAATCGTGCACTGCCGAGGGTCGAACGACGCAAACCATAGATTCATCTATTTAATCTACCGAGGCATTCGGCCCATTCCAAAATTAAACACACACAGATAGTTAATCAAGAAGTCAACAGGGAACAATTATCCAAAGAAAAGCCAATTCTCTTTTAAAGATTTTTGAAAATGAAGTTTAATCTTTTCTAGAAGCTCATTTACCAATTCGAAGTGATTTAAGCAATTCAATGTCAATAAGCTTACAAATAATCCAAGTATAGCATGCTTTCGGGTCCTAGACTACCCGGACAATAGCATAATAGTAGCTACGCAAAGACTCTCGTCACCTCGTGCGCATGTAGTCCCCACTAATAGGAGCATATAACCAATTAACTCACCTATGGGGACAATTCCCTCTTACAAGGTTAGAAAGGAGACTCACCTCGCTCCGAAGATCCATAATCGGCATCCCACATTCTTCCGAAGACTCGAATCAATGAACAAAGCTCCAAAGCTAGCCAACAATAATACCAATTCATTAATACATACTCAATTACCCCTAATGATCCAATTTATAACAATTCCTAACCCCGATCGAAAAAGTTGACAAAATTGCCCTCGGGCCCACATGCCCAGATTCCCAAATTTTTCGAAAATAAACTTTACCCATAACTTCACGAACTCAAATATATAATTTACTCTCAATTTCATACTCAAAATCGTGGTCAAATTCCAAGAATATTAATTTTCTAGGTTTTCCCTCAATTCCCAAGTTTCTACCCATTTACATGTTAAAATCCATACATAATCGATATATTTAACTCAAGATAGGTGGGGATATCTTACCTTAAGGTTGATGAAGAAAATACCCTCTTGAAACTCTCCAAGAATCGCCCAAGCCAAGAAAATATGAGAGAAAATGGCCAAATCCTGATTTTTAAAACACCCACTGCCTCCAGCACTTTCCGCACCTGCGGTCTCTCGACCGCTTCCGTGGTTCCGCAGGTGTGGTCCAAATGCCGCTTCTGCGGATCCAGGGCTCCCAGCCCATTTTCGCTTCTGCGCCCTCTCTTCCGCAGATACGGTCCCGCATCTGCGGCAAAATGACCGCATCTGCGGTCCCAGCTCCTTTTACCTCTAACCGCTTCTGCGGTTCCCTTCCTTGCTTCTGCGGGGCCTCTTCTGTGGTGAACCCTCCGCAGAAGCGGTTATACCAGCAATCAGACCCCTTCAGCTATCTCAAAATTCCAATTTCGATCCGTTAACCACCCGGAATCCACCCGAGGCCCCCGAGACCCTAACTAATCATACCAACCAGTCCCAAAATACATTAAGGACTTACTCGAGGCCTCAAATCATACCAAACAACGCTAAAATCATGAATCGACCTCCAATCCAAGCTTTATGAACTTTAGAATTTCAAACTTCAACTCACGATGTTCAAACCTATCAAATCATGTCCGATTGACTTCAAATTTTGCACCCAAGTCATATTCAACATTCTGGACCTACTCCAACTTCCGGAATCGGATTTCGATCCCGATATCAAAAAGTCCACTTCCGGTCAAACTTCTCAAAAACCTTCAAATTTCTATCTTTAGCCAAATGACTCCAAAATGACCCACGGACCTCCGAATTCACTTCCGATCGCGCTCCCAACTCCAGAATCACCATATGGATCTACTCCCAAACTTGGAATCCCAAATGGACATCAATAATACTGAAATGTTCTTCGACCCAAACTTATGAAATTTCATCCAAAATGCGAAATTCCACAATAGGCACCAAAATTCTCCCAGGTTATCCAAAACTCGATCCGGGCATACGATCAAGTCCGAAATTGCCATACAAACCTGTTGGAACCTTGAAATCCTGATTCCAAGCTCGTTTACTCGAACATCCGACCTTAGCTAATTCTTTCAACTTAAGCTTTTGAAATAGGAATTTTCTTTCCAAATCGACCCTGAACTTCCTGAAATTCAATTCCGACCACACGTACAAGTCATATTACCTGAAATGAAGCTGCCCACGGTCTCAGACTGCTGAACGATGAACTAGAGCTCAAAATGACTGGTCGAATTGTTACAAAAGAAGAAAATAAGATTAAACTCATAATAAATGATAGAGGGAAGCAATCTAATTTTAAAATGTTAAACTATTACGAAGATACCCAATAAAGTAAAGCAAAATGGCTATCTATTCTTAGGTGCACCAAAATTAACCTAAAAATGCCAAAAATATCTATTTATACGCAGAAAAAATTATTGGAAAAAATTGCCCCAGCAGAGGTTGTGCAGCTGCACAATTCTGTGTGCGGTCTGCACTTTGAAGCTAACTTGATAGGCTGGCCTTCCACGGTCATATAAATTTGGGGTACGAACGCATCTCCTCTAATTGTGCGAACCTCACATTCAGCCGCACTCGTGATCTTGGGTTGGAACTTGGTACTTTCGGCGGACCGTACATTTATGAGTGCAGCCTCACTTTTTCATTCTGCAGCTGCACAATAATAGTGTAGTTCGCACATCTTCAGGTCCCCAAAATGCAGCTCTCTAATTCTTGTCTTTTATGGACGTACAATAATTATGTGGTATGCACTTTGTGAAGGGATTCTATCAGTGGCTCTTCAAAGTTTGTGGCCGTACACAGTATTGTGCGGTTCGGATGCTAAAGATGGCATGACAGCTATAGAAGGCGCAACAGCAGAATATGTAACCACCACCGTTGACTCATCAGACTGGCCACTAATGGTAGTTGCTTTACCCTTAAACTTTGGGTTCCCCAGACCTTGCAAAGAGTATTATGAGAAGGGATTTTTAGCCCGCACCTTTTGATCAAAACTCCTCGGCTCCACCTTTGCATCCATGGGGTATTTTATGAATGTGTTGGGGTATGGATAAGAGCTTTCACCTTTTTGGACCACCAATGACATGTTGGCTGACTTGATGGCTCCCATATTGATTGGATACCCAGCCATGATGGATGCCACCAAAATCGCTCGTCAGAGTGAAATATTATTTTCATTCCGGCTCGGGTCTAAACGGATACACACAAAAGTTTGCCACCCTTTTGCTTCAAAATTGAGGGTGGCCCGAGCAATGGAAACCCTCGATGTGATCCACGATGGTGGTGGTCCTGGAGCTTCCAATATCTCTACTAGCCAAGGGCAAAGTGCATCACCCATAGAGAGCTTTTCCAAGCACTAGACTTGTTCCAACTCCTCGAATCCCAAGTACTGGTTCTGAGTGCACTGATCGAATTTAACTTTCAAATTTCGCACTTTGGTAACTTTGATACCCTTCTTGATATGTGCCTTATTGGCATATAATTCACGTACCAAGTGCTCCTTTCCATCCTTGACACTCTGGGTAAACCACATCCACCCCTGGCGCTCCCTGAACTGCCTAAGGACATTTGGATTGTATTTATCCAAATCCTTAACTAAAATTTGCTGCTCAACTGTGAGTGATATTTTGGGCCACCATTCTCTGAACCTATTGAAAGCTATTAAGCTCACAAATCTGTCCTCCCACATCTCTTTATTTTTGACCTCTCAAGGCCGCCCACTTGTAACGACTCGGTCAGTCGTTCTGAGAGTTATAACCCCGTTTCCCCTATTTATGTTTCTTTATGTGCAGATCCAGGTGAGTTAGAGCGCGACGATCATTGAGTTCAGGCCGGCTATCTGTGAAGATTTCAATGTAGCTTCTAGTGTCCGTAGGACCTTGTTACTCTTCTTGTCATTTCTTCTTTTGGATTTAGAAATTTTATATATCTTAGTTCATAGTTTTAGATACTCATGACTTAGTGACACCCCAATGTTTGGGGCTCATTTTCCGTATTTTTCTATATTATATTTAGATTTGATTTAGTTTATGAAAAATTTAAATGTTGAATATTTTATTAATTTCTAATAATCGGTTTAGTAGTAATATTTTGGGAAGTAGGCTTGCCTTGTATCATGATAGGCTCCATCAAGACCATGGTTAGATATTGGGTCATGACAAGTTGGTATCAGAGCCTAGGTTACATAGGTCTCACGAGTCATGAGCGGGTTTAGTAGAGTCTTGCGGATTGGTACGAAGACGTCCGTAATTATCTTTGAGAGGCTGCAGATCCTTTAGGAAACTTCACATTCTTGAATTCTTATCGTGCAGTATTGATTCGACTTGAAGTGTAACTCTTCAAATTCCTACCACGCATTCGTATGCGCACATGAGTGCTCGATATCAGTTGTGTATCGATGAATTGTGATTCCCTGGATAAGGTGCAAGATGTGATTTCTGTGTGTTGATGTTGGGCCAGTCTGGAGGACTTGAGGCTGAGTTTTGACTGTAGATTGAACACTGAGGTGTTGATTGTGTGAGCGCGTGTTTATGGACCTATATGTACGGTAGTGTCCCTATTAGTGGAAATAGTGGTTGGGTGGATACGTGATGAGTATGATGTGACCGCGAGATGAGTTCATATGATTTGAATGTGACAAGAAGGTATTGATGAAGGTTTCACCTATTTGAGACTCCATGTATATTTTTAGGCTAGTTCGATGATGAATGTTTGTTTAAAAGGGGAAAGATGTAACGATCCGGTCAGTCGTTTTGAGAGTTATAGCCCCGTTTCCTCCATTTCTGTTTCTTTATTTACAGATCCAAGTGAGTTAGAGTGCGGCGATTGTTGAGTTCAGGCCGATTATCTGTGGAGATTGCAAGGTAGCTACTAGTGTCCACAGGACCTTGTTACTCCTCTTGTCATTTCTTCTTTTGGATAGTTAGACATTTTATATATCTTAATTCATAGTTTTAGACGCTCATGACTTAGTGATGCCCCGATGTTTGGGGCTCATTTTTTGTATTTTTCTATATTATATTTAAAAATTATTAATTTCTTATAATCGGTTTAGTAGTAATATTTTAGGAAGTAGGCTTTCCTTGTAACACGATAGGCTCCATCACGACCATGGTTAGATTTTGAGTCGTTACACCACTCTAGTGTCACCTCCTCTACCATCATCCAAAACATCATCATCATCTAAATAAATTGGTGCAGGAAGAGTGTGTGTAGAAGAGGGCTCTTAACCCTGACTGCCTACCTCTGAAACCTCAGAAGAACTTGCGAAGGTAGAGGGTTCGTCACGGAGTTGGTACCTCCCAGAGAAGTGTGATCGTTGTGACTAGGCCTCAGGTTGTTCTTCCACTGAATTACCTTTGGGGGCTTCCCTAGATGGGAAATATGATCTTGATATCGAAGGCACTATGGCCCTACCTCTCCCTTGGGTTTGCTTTTTAGTCAATGGTTTCTTCTGCACTCCCAAAGGTTTAGTACCTTTGCCCCGGCCTCGGGAGGATTAACCTCTCCCTTTAGATGTGTATCCTTTGACTCGTGAATGAACAATTGTCTACAATACAAGGCACGCAAGTCAATTATAGTTCCAAAGCAGTGTTAACTGCTATATTATAGTTGTAGAAAAGCAGTCTACAAAATAGACAGTGCAGACCGCACAAAAGTGAGTGCGGCCGTAGACTACCTTGTGCGGACTGCAAAATTTTGAAGTGCTGTCGCATATCCTAATGTACGGACCGTGCAATTTTGAGTGCGGCTGCACAACCCTAGGTTTAGAGTATTAGTTCTCTAATCTTTCAACAGTGCGGTGGCACACATTTTTCCGCGGACCACATAATTTTCTGCGGACCGCATAATTTTCTGCGGACCACATAATTTTCTGTGGTTTGCAATTTTTACACAATTGAGACATGGTATTTGCAATTAAACATGATTAATGATCTACCGAGGCCCCAATAAACATATATGATATGACCCACAAGATTCTAAGCACACATGACTAAAAATTGACATTTTAGGACTAAAAATAACCCTAACACAAAAGAATAAAAACTAAGAGAAATTGAAAAATCTAAAAATGTATGAACATACCAATGATGAAGGATGCAGGTAAGAATCTACACAGATGAAATGCATAAGTATTGTGAACTAATTTAACTTGCACTGTGCTTGCTTATGGTTCAAGAACTCAGAGTGTGATAAAGTTGTGAATAGTGCATTGAGGTCCTATTTATAGGTTGACCAAGTCGCCCCAAACTTAAGATGAGTGCGGCTGCACAATTTTGAGTGTGGTCCGCACTCTTTACCTGGACCTTAAAGAAACTCTGCAGTCCGCACAAAAGTGAATGCAGTCGTAGAATTTCTACGGACCACACAGTTTTATGTGCGGCCACATATTGGCTATGAAAATTGACAAACTAACTTCAGAGAGCTTGCACTTTTGGTCTTCCAGTTGTGCAACACACAGAATTGTGCGGCCGCAAAGTGATTTCTGTTGCTGCCTTTAGAAATGTGTGGTCCGCACTTTTGCAACACTGAGCCAATTTTTTATGACACAGGCCCTATAATGCACACCCATTCCTGCATACACTTCAAAACTAGTTAGCACAAAACAAAGCCTATCTACTGAAGAAGAAAAAGAAAAAGAAAAAGAAAAAGAAAAAGAAAAAGAAAAAGAAAAAGAAAAAGAAAAAGAAAAAGAAAAAGGCACATGGGTTGCCTCCCAAGAAGCGCTTGATTTACGTTGTGGCATGACGCAAATTACCAATTATTTGAAATGAAGAACCGCCATGATGTGGACATCATTAACCTTGCCAAAATAGTGTTTTACCCGGTGCCCATTCACTCTAAACACCTCATCATTTTTATTTTTCAAGTCCAAAGCACCAAAGGGGGTTACATTCACAACGTGAAATTGGCCACTACATTTAGACTTCAACTTGTCCAGTAGCAGGTTGATACTTTGTGAGTGACACCATACTTTGTGAGTAAGGTATCAAAAGCCTTGTTGCAAAAATGCGAACCCCATCACTTATGATAGCCCTTGGAGTACCGAATCTTGTAAAGATGTTCTTCTTCAAGAATGCCACCACACTCTTCGCTTCATTATTGGGAAAAGCAATTGCCTCAACCCATTTAGATACATAATCAACCACGACTAGAATGTAGGTGCTCCCACAAGAGCTAAAAAATGGACCCATAAAATCAATACCCTACACACATCGAAAATATCTATCTCCAAAATGGTGTGAGAGGCATTTCGTTCTTCTTTGAGATTCTTTCGGCCCTTTGGCATTCATCACAATTCTTAACAAGCTCACTAACATCCTTGTATAGAGTATGCCAATATAATCCACACCTCAACACTTTTGCCACTATTCTTGCTCCACCAGACAGTGAAGAGTGGCAAGCCTAAAAAATTCCCATTTGTTCCACCTCCGTCACACATCTTCAAATCACAATATCGATACAAATCCGAAAGAGGTAAGACTCATCTCAATAATAGTCAAGGCAATCCCGTTTGAGCTTCTTCCTTTGGTTTTAAGAGAACTTGTTCGGTACAATGCCACTCATAAGATAATTTGCTAAGTCGGTGAACTGTGGCATCTCTGTCATTAAAATGGCTAAAAGTTGCTCGTCGGGGAAGGAATAATTGATATCAAGGCTGTCATGTGGACTCCCCTCCTCCTCCAATCAAGACAAGTGGTCTGCCACTTTATTTTCGCTACATTTACGGTCTTGGATCTGTAAATCGAACTCTTGCAATAGATGAACCACCATATTAACCTCTTTTTGATTCCTTCTTTCTTATTAAGTACCGAAGTGCCGCATGATAGGTGTGGACAATTACCTTTGTGTCACGCCCCAAACTAGGGGAGGCATAACTGGCACTCGATACTGTATTTGATCGAGTTAGCCACTAAAGATACTAGCTAACTAAACTGGGGGCCCAATAGATCGGGCAGCACAACATTTGAAATACTAAGCCTGGACTATTAAGGTCATGACCTGAATAACAATAAGCCATATAAACCAAGGTAGACAAGCCAAAATAATAAAGTACTAGCTGACCGACGAGGCCACGATTTGAGACATATATGTCTACACACATATATATACATGCCAAGCCTATGGGCTGGAGACTGAAAGCTGCAAAAAGAAACCCAGAATACTATGTCCACAATAGCCTCTAAGAGTGTCACAAGCACTATCGGGATAAGGCCCCGACTATACCCAAATTGTACAATAAAGGTAACCATCCTATGACAGCTCCAGGAAGAGGTGGAGCTTACCAACTCACAGTTGAACCCCTAAATCCTAGCGGAGGGGTTGATCAGAGTCCCTACTTGGACCTGCACGCATGAAACAAAAATGCAGTGTCCCCAGGAAACGGGACATCAGTACGAATAAAATGTACTGGTATGTAAGGCAGAAAGTAGAATCATACATAGCTGGTAAAAAAAGGTAATAGAGATACCACCTAACACTGAAACTCTGATAGCCTCCATGGCCGACATCCGACCTCATAATAATCAAATATGCATGGTATGCTCGGGTAATCGTATGTCATGAATACACATATATTAATGCAAATGCATGACATACCCAACCAAATGCTAGCAATTGCGGTCTCTTCTGGTAGCTAACCGATATCATATTGCCAACATGTGGTCATCTGTATAATACATATAGTCTTTCGGGCAAATATGCCCCTTACCTCCGATTATAGCTCGAAGTCCATGCATAATATGCCATGTATGATAGGAACTTTAAATGCACATAATAAGCCATAACAAGAACTTAGCCAATATTGGCTCATTGGTACTCTTATTCTCATAATCTCACAATCACATTCGTATTGCATACAATTATCTCGTGGAACCTCATATATTTTTTTATAAGCTCGAAAACATAACTCGACTTTTAGAAAGATAACTTAACTTTGAAGATGTTCATAAAAAGCTTAAGGTGCTTCACTTAGTCCTTATACCTGATTTCTTGATAATTAGTAAAAGAAATTATTTCAAAAATCAAGTGTTTTAATAGTTTAAACATAGAATTTATATTTGATATTTTTGGAAATCGACGTGTCACTTTAGAGATTTTAAAATACACTTTAACAAGGAAGAATGACTGATCGCAAATACTAAATTCTTTTATTTTGTTTAGCCACACAACCCAAAGACGAATAAGAATTTATATATATATATATATAGATATATAGATAAGAAAGCCGACAAAATGACATATATAGATGTCGACTACCCTATTTAACCGAACGAGTGGAATATCAACCTAATAGAATCATGAAAATACTTCAGCTACAATCCCAATGCCTTTCAGAGAAGGTCTTTCTAGCCATAGAATAGTAAAATATCACATTTAGCGTCTTAGGAATTTCCAAGAATTCGTGCAAAAAGGAATAACAGAGCTTAGCCTTAACATACCTTTCCAACGAACGTCTGAATGCCTGTAGTTCCTTCACGAAAGTTGTTCCTTACGTCCTAAGGTTCAAAAACACTATATATTTGCAGCTTATACGCACCTATAAATAGTTTATAATTGAGTTTAAATCGACAGATTCGCCATATGACCCTAACTTGACGAAACATTCGTAGAACTTTGCAAAAACGATCATAAAAGAGTCCCAAGATGATTACCTTGGCAAAACAAGTATAAATCCTGAAGAACCAACAAGACCAACGAATTCCTATCTTCAAAAGATAGCTCCAAACACAGCTACTAGAAGGGGGAAACAATTGCAAAGCATAAAGATTGAGTCTCTAGGCACGGGGGCAAACTTTGACGGTAAAAATCATTAGAAATGCACCTTAATCACTCAAGAACACCATGGAACCCTATCTTAAGCTTGCTCTCTGTTTTGGGACTCAAATGAAATGTTTTGAGGTATTCAAAGTCGAGTTTAACGACTTATACCACTTGTTTGACCAGACCCGCTTCGCGACTCGATTTCAGCCTGCAGAGTCTGGGGTATAACAGTCATAACCTTTTACTCCAATGTCCGTTTGATATGAAATTTTGTTTGGTTGCAAACTAGACTTTTGGAACTTAGATTTGATAGGTTGTGGGTCCCATAACTCTTTATATATTGGGAGAAATGATCCGATATATTTGACCCAAAGTTTAGAAAATTTATTAGAGAAATTTACGATAACTTTTGCCGACCTTTATTTCGCAACTTGCTTGACTCCAAAACATAACATGTGACCGCTGTGATGTTATACCAAATCATATATAACTAATATAACCACACCACGTTACGTTTATTATGTAAGAGAAGAGAGAAAAAAAATATGGGGTCTCACAGTCTCCCCCCCTAAGAACATTCGTCCGCGAATAGGTCAAGTCAATTCCTTGGTTTCATTTCTTTTCCGCTAATACGTTATTTGCGAGGATATATTTGTTTCATTTTCAAAGCATAAATCAAATTCTGAAGATTCCAACTACTAGGCTTCGTATAACTATCTCGCAATAAGAAATTTAAATTGCACTTTCAAGTCATTCAAAATCCAATTAAGTTGCTGTAAAGAAATAATTGCCAATTATTTAAATGCGACTCACCTTAAGTCATAAATAGGTGGGGGGTACTTCATCCTCATTTCCTCCTCAGCTTCCCAGGTCATTTACTCGATGTTGTTATTTTGCATAACACTGTCACGGAAGTCACTTCTTTAGTTCGAAGCTTTCTTACCCGCTGATCTAAAATAACTACTAGTACCTCTGCATAAGATAAGTCTTCATCAATATGAATATCCTCAATGGGCGTAATACGTGAAGGATCTCCAATGCACTTCCGCAACATAGATAGATGAAACACGGGATGGACTGTTTCCAATTCTGAAGGCAAATCAAGCTCGTACGCTACCCTACCAATCCTCCGAATAATCTTATACGATCCAACATACCTGGGGACGAGCTTCCCCTTCTTTCCAAATCGCATGATGCCCTTCATAGGCGATACTTTCAATAAAACCCAATCTTCTACATCAAACTCTAAGTCTTATCGTCGAACATCTGCATAAGACTTCTGCCGACTTTGTGCTGTACGCAGCCGGTCTCTATTAAGTTTTACCTTTTCCATTGCTTGCTAGACTAAACTAGGACCCAGCAACTCTGCTTCCCCGACCTCGAACCAACCGATCGACGACCTACACTTTCGCCCATATAGTGCTTGTAAGGGGCCATCTGAATACTAGCTTGGAAGCTGTTATTGTAAGCGAATTCAATAAGAGGTAGATGATCATCCCAACTTCCTTTAAAATCTAGAACACATGCACGTAACATATCCTCAACTGTCTGAATAGTATGCTCTGCCTGTCCATCAGTTTGCAGATAAAGAGTGGTGCTAAGATTTACCTGCGTGCCTAGACCCTTTTGAAAAGATTTCCAAAAATGTGCTGTAAATTGAGCCTCTCGATCAGAGATAATAGATAATGGCACTCCGTGAAGGCGAACAATCTCTTGAATGTAAATCTTGGCATAATCTTCGGCTGAATATGTCGTCCTGACTGGCAGGAAATGAGAAGATTTTGTAAGCCTGTCAATAATTACCCAAATAGAATCATACCTCCGTGGAGTGCGAGGCAAACCAATGATGAAGTCCATATTTATCATGTCCCATTTCCATAATGGAAGTTCAATATAGTGAGTTAGGCCTCCAGGCTTCTGATGTTCGGCTTTAACTTGCTGGCAGTTGAGACATTGGGCTACCATCTCCATGATATTTTTTTTCATTCCATTCCACCAATAGATCTGTCGAAGGTCCCGATACATCTTTGTCGCTTCAGGGTAAACTGCATATCTAGAATAATGGCCCTTCGAGAGAATCTTGGCGCAAAGCTCTCCGACTGTCGGTACACATAAGCGGCCCTAGTATCTAAGGAATCCATCTCCAGTTAGCTCAAATAAAGTTTGTCGTTTTTGTGGAATACTTTCCATCAGTTTTATAAGCTCAGGTTCCTCGTGTTGTCGCTCTTTCACTTCAGTAACTAAAGAAGATTTTGCCGTATTCTGAACGAGAATGCGTCCACCCTCTGCATCTACCAAACGCACCTGCAAACTAGCTAGCTGGCATAGGTATTTGGTCATCTTGACCTTATCAACTTTAACATGGCTTAGACTGCCCATGGACTTCCGGCTAAGGGCATCAACAACAATATTAGCTTTGCCGGGATGATATAAAATATCAACATCATAGTCCTTTAGTAATTCTATCCATCTTCTTTGCCGTAGGTTCAGCTCCCTCTGTTTAAATAAATACTGAAGGCTCTGGTGGTCGGTGAAAACATAAATATGAACCCCATATAGATAATGCCGCCAACTCTTTAGGGCGAAGACAACTGCGGTTAACTCAAGATCGTGCATAGTATAGTTCTGTTCATGTTTCCGCAACTGTCTGGAGGCATACGCGATAACCTTACCATGCTGCATAAGAACACAACCTAGGCCAATTCTCGAGGCATCATAATATACAACATAATCCTCAGTGCCATCCGAAAGAGTCAAGACAGGTGCCGTCATAAGCCTTTTCTTTAGCTCCTGAAAACTTTGTTCACATGCCTCAGTCCATTGAAACTTAGATCCCTTATGTGTCAGTTTCATTGGTGCAGAGATAAAGGAAAATCCCTCCACGAACCTTCAGTAATACCCTTCCAAGCCTAAAAAGCTACGAACCTCCGTCGAAGATTACCGGTGTGCAGATTACCGTCCGGAGTACATGGAGGAGTAGTTTGTCTCATTTGTGCAGAACGCTCCTATTGAAGGCCCTCAGGCTGGCCTGAGCTCTGCCCCGGTCCTGACTGAATATAACGATCAAACCGCTGGCCCTGCATCTGTGGTGGGAAACTACTTGCTGACCGAGGTGGACATTGATGGAGTGGGGGCCTAAAATCACTCCGTGGCTCCCTATAAGACCTTATAGTACGAATCCTCTTGCTCTGCTCCCTATCCCTACGAGTATCATGAATCTGACGGGAAAGGTCCTCTGTAGTCTAAGCGAAAGCCTGTATGCGAGAAATATCTACATCTTTCGATAGGGATGCCACCCTACAATCTCTAATCAGATGATCCCCAAAACCATCCACATAATGATGAACTCTAGTCCTCATGTTACATACGATATCTGGTGCATACCTCGCCAAAGAATTAAACTTATGGCTATAATCCCTTACACTCATATCCCCCTGCTTCAGGCAAAGAAACTGGTCAAGATGGGCTTCCCAAACCTCCCGCGGCAAATAATGGGCTAAAAATGCCTCAGAGAAGTCCTCCCACTCTGCTGGTGTCTACGCCCCCTTTTTCCTCGCGGAATCGGGTTCACGACATTCAGGAAGACAACTTTTTTCCCATTTGGGAATTGGGTTTTGGATTTTAGAGAGTCGCCACCTAATGATTATAGTGCATTAGGACACTTTTAGAAGAACTAAAGATGTAGACCAGAGTTTTGGGTAAGGGCTTGAAATTATCTCGAGGGGAAGGTGTTAGGCACCCCTCAAGATCCACTAGTGTGGTTCCCGGCCATGCTACAATTGTGACTTTAATTGCAAGCAAATGAATAAATGAACAAGTATTGCAAGTATGAAATAAGAAGCATAAAAGGGTTAAAAGAAGTGCTGAAATTCAGAAAGGGAGCAGTTTGGTTGTAAAAAAAAAGATGTGCAAGTAGAGGGAAGGAGTCAAGCAATTGGTGCAAGCAACTTAAAAATCGCGTAAGAAACAAAAGTTTGAAAGTGCAACAGCTTTTAAAGTTTTGAAAAAATGTTAAACTAATAAAGAGGGAGGGGGTTCCTAGGTTTATACATTACATGGATCATTCGCACAACACTGGTACCCGATTGTACGCATAGTGTTATCGTGTAATCATCATCTCCATGTCTATCCTTCCCAACCCGTTAAGGTATTAAAGCGCGGGATGGTATCATTTACTTATTGCATGCTATTACCCGTTCCGATCCTATCAGTCCTGGAGGCAAATGGACTACTAATCCTAAAGGGAAAGGGGTTTGGGGCTTTTAGAAGTTTCAAAGGATAAAATGCTAAGGCGTCAATCAACACAAATAGTTGCAAATAGAAGGGGAGCAAACAAGCATTCAGGGCTCAAATATGCCTCCATGAATCATCAAAATCACAGAGTTTAGCATGTCTTTCACTTACTGATTTTGGTCTTACTTAAATAAAGCGACAAGCGGACTGGTTCAACGCACATTTTTAGGCAAAAAGTCTACATTAGGCATACTCGAATGCAGTTGTTTGAAAGCTGATCTGATTGACTTAAGTGTTAATTAGAACTAGGTGTGATATATACTGACTTTAGAAACAGATTCACAAATTTTAACAGGGGTTACTGATTTTAACGGGAAAATACAAGTTACAGCTAGTATTATCTCTATTTAGGTTCAAAACTTCCAATAGGCATGCTTTCTATGTAAATAATGATTTGGACACCCTTTAGACATTGATAACATCCTAGGAACATGGCTTCTACATGCAGTTTTATTATTATTCACCTACAAATAGTTTGCCTAATGTTGTTTGCAGAATGCAGCATTTTGGTAGACCATGTTTTATATGAAATTGCGGAATAATTAGGAATTGACCTATAGGCAGGATATCTACGCGTGTTTGCGGGAATTAAAGATTAACCTATGAGCATGATTTCTAAATGTGAGTTTTGTAGAAGTTAAAATTAAAACCTATTGACATGATTTCTAGGTGGATATGCAGAGATGAGAGTTAGAACCTATAGGCATGATTTCTAGGCGGACAGGCATAAATGAAAATTGAACCTATAGGTATGATTTCTAGGTGTTTGCAGAAATAAAAGAAATTTTAAACCTATAGGTAGGATCTCTACCCTTGGTGTAGAAAATAAATCACATCCCCCTCTTTACTAAGTTCCTCAGAGTTAATACAAATTATTACAACCCAAAAGAAACAACTGAAATAATAAAAATATATCAAAAATCCTCAGCTACATACGACAAGCCTAATCCAGACTTGAGGTCTAATAATATGAGATGGAACCACTTCCGAGATCCAGATTTCCAAGCCTTCTCTTATATAAGGTGTTTCAGAGATCCAAGGGATTTCAGGAACCCCAGGCAGTGCATACACCCAAGATATTCATAGAAATTGAGTTGTGCAGTGTGGAAGAGCCAACACTAATGTGTCCAAGTTCAGAAGGAGCTCCAGGGTCCCAAGGCAAGGCTCACATAAGAGGGGAAATTCTAGGAGTTGAGTGTAAGTGCAATAGAAAAGGGTAGGAGGACTACCCAGGCAGGTTAGTGGTCATGCCCATCCACAATAAGATTGGCACACCCCTGACCAACCTATGATCAAGCATTTAAGGAGTACAAACCTATTTGGAGGTCAAGCCATGGCCTGAACAGTAATCAGGAATACTGCCAGGCCAAGGATGTTACTCATCATACACACAATAGGGAATGGGGATGGGAAATTGACAAGCTTAGGACCCCAAAGGATCCAGTTCATAGCCATGGACAATGATTTCAGGCATTGCCATGTTTTCTGAACCATAACTTAAAGCATACAAAGGTGATATGAGGGTTTGGGATTCATAAAGTATCAAATACATGATAAGCAACTGACAAGATGCATATGTAATTTAAACACTGAACTACGAAGGGAAAGGGGAAACATATTCCAGCATGCTAGAAACAAATGTCAACTAAAGAATTGGACAGAAGTAGGCAGAAGTAAAATGCATTGTTGTTGAGACATGTAAATTAACTGGGACATACCAGTAGAGAAACAGAAAAGTGCAGAAGAAAGTAGAGTAAACAAAGTCCACAACAGCAACACAAGTATCAGAAAGAGAGAGAGTTTTGAGTGAGAGTGATTTTGAACTCAGATTGCTTTCTGTGTTCGTGTGTGTTCAAAGAAAAGGGAGGAGAGTATTTATAGTTTTGAAAACGTGTAGAGAAATAAGGTAACAAGTACAAGTCTAACACAAATATGACATGGTTACAAATCAGAATCAAATTAGTATAAGATTTCCCTTCAATCAGGGGATTTTTATTCAAACAGATACTAACAGGTTTTAAATAAAGAAGGGCGAATAAACCTTGTAAATAGAATGACTGTTGCCATAAAAGAAGCAGTAAGGTAATACAATGGCAATTAAGTCTAAGTACAGGGTATAATATTATTTTTGGAAAGATTCAGGGAGGCCAATCAAAGGAAAAGAATCAATTACCCCTTAACAGGCGAGTAAAATCAGAATTTCACTAAGAAAAAGTTTAGAAAATTACTCACAAGTTACAGAAAGAACTCAGTACTTATATATACATGAATGCATAAGTAATAGGCAGGTGAAGCTAAGTTGTGGCAAAATAATAGCATGTAGCAGTAACTAAAAGGCATGATAGTCAAGTTTCAGTGCTTAACAATAGAGAAAACATTCAGAAGCATGCAAAGAACTCAGAACCAAAAAATAGTCAAGAGAATGGAAGCACACTGCAATTCCAACGAACGAGTTGCACAAACAAAAAGAGATTGAATAGTCCCCAAAGAAACTAGGGTTTTCAAAAATCAAACGAGTTTAGAGGAGATGAGCAGTCAAACAAACAAAACAGGTTTAGAATCCCGAATAAGCCCTAAAATTAGGGTTTTTACTCATGCTAAATCAGATATAGGAGAGGGTAAATCAAGTGAATAACGAACAGAAACTCAAACAAGATCCCAAAATTAGGGCTTTTGACATGCTAATTCAGATAAAAATAAGGTGAATCAAACAACCATTAACAAACAGACCAGGAAACTCAAACAAAATCCCCAAGAAAATTAGGGTTTTCAACATGCGAGGTCAGCTAGAAGATAATACAAACAAACACAGTAAAAAAACATGTCGAGATTCAGAGAAGAGATGTTCGAGATAAAATAACATGAAACCCTAGTAGAGGAAAATAGAGTTTCTTAAAGCAAACATTAACGAATCTTTGAGAAAAACGCATAGAAGGTTCACACACACATAGATCCATACCAGATTTAAAATAAATCGAAAGAACCTCAGAGGTTAGGGTTTCGTAAGAAACCCAAGAAAAGAGATAGGCTTTGGAAACCATCGATCTGAGCAGAGAAGTCGAAGATCGAACTCGAATAGCCATGGCTGGCCGGAAAAAGGTTGAAGACGACCGGAGAACAGTCATCGAACAAAGGCTTGGTCGGAACCCTTCAAGATCTGTTCGTTGTACCTTTAGAAGTGAGCACACAGAAGCCATGAGAGGCTAGATAGGCCTCCGATGAGCCTGAGGAGCCATAGATTAGGGCTCCGGTGAGAGGCGGTGGCTAGGGTTTGGGGTTGGGAGAGAGTTTCAGAGACTAGGGGTTTCAAGGGCGGTGGTTGAGAGAAAATGATTAGGGTTGGGCGTGGTTGGTAAAATTAAAAAGGAAAGAATGAAGGGTGGCCGTAGATCATTTGGATCAACGACCTAGATTGAATAGGAAATCGGGCGGATCAGGTAGGTGGGTCAGGGGTTGGGTTAATTTGAAATTGGGCTGAGTAAGTTTGGATTCAAATTGGGGCTGCAATGTGGCTATGATTGAAATGTAAATGGGGACATAAGTTAAATAGCCAATTTTTCCTTTTTTAATTTAATAAAATAGTAATACTGATTTTAAAAACAAATTAAACGTACTGGGTAGATAAATATTATGTGAATATTAATTTAAAAATACTGGGATTAATTTTATAAACATAAAACGCTATAAATTACAAGGTAGGCTATAATTGCAATTGTATGCAATTTAGCTTTAAAAATACCAAACGTACTTTTAAAAACATGCAAAAATTAAATGCAAGAATGAAATAAATTATTCACCAAGAGTGATAATTTTGGGAATAATTATTAGATTTTGTTGTATTAAAATAGACAACAAATTGGTTTTAAAAATCATTAAAAATGGCAAAATTCTTGGGTGTGCTTATATATGCACCAATATCTATTTGGAAAGATTTGGATATAAACATACTTAGGGAAAAATTGGGTATCAACAGCTGCCCCTCTTTGCCCGGGAAGGATGAAAAAGTTGTCGGGTAATAATATGATGGCCAATTTTGACCGGAAGCGGCAATTTGAAAAGAATTTGACCGAGCTATGGTTTCTGAGCTGCCTACATATCCCTGATTTTACAGGAATCAGGTCGTTTGTAGTTCATGAACCATTGACGAACATGCTGATGGCGATTCGAAAGAGACGGGCACGATGTTTAGGGGGGCGAGAGGTATTTTGAAACTTGATCGGCGGCGGGGACTGGAGCGGAATCACTCCTGCTGAGGCAGCCGTCGCCAGCTAATATACCTACAAGTGAGCAATATAGGCGTATATTGTGCATAAACTTAAACGTGATGCAGGTTCCCGTCGGACCATGAATATTGTCTTTGGACGGTTAGGATGACGTCCTCGGACCATGATGTCCTGGGCCATGAAGCGCAAAATTAAAGGATTCAGAGGCTATGAAATAATGTTCTCGGGCTATGATAATGGTGCCTCCGAACCATGATGCCTTTGAATAATGATGTGCAGGATATAAAGTGGGGTCCTCGAGCCATGGCATGGTGTTCTCGGGCTATGAGGATGATGCCTCCAAACAATGACACTTTCAGACAGTTTGGCGATATTTCAGCCCATGAAATGCAAGATTTGGCAGTATTTCACCCAATGCAAAAACGTAAATGGCGATATTTTAGCCGACAGAAATTTAGATGAAGCAGCGATGTTTCAGCCTATGCAAAAAATGTAAATGGTGATATTTCAGCCGACAGAACTTTAAATAAAGCGGCGGTGTTTTAGTCGACATAAAAGTAAGATGGTGATATTTCAGTCGATAGAAAGTATAGGCATAAATACTGATAGAGATTTAAATATGAACTGGTGATCTTTCAGCCGATGTAGAATTTAAATAAAGTTTGGCGATATTTCAGCCGACTGCAAGAGAGATAAAGTGGTGATGTTTTAGTCGATGCAAAATAGAGGTGGCGGTATTTCAGCCATGCAGGTGGAGGTAGAGTTTAGCCTCAGAAGGTAGAAAGGTAGCCTTATGCAGATAAATGCAGATGGAGACAACGCTTAGTCTCGGAAGGCAGGAAGGTAGCCTTATGCAATGCAGGAAGTGCAGATGGAGACAACGCTTAGTCTCGGAAGGCAGAAAGGTTGCCTTATGCAGATGATGCAGGATGGAGACAACACTTAGTCTCGAAGGGCATAAAGGTAGCCTTATGCAATGCAGGAAATGCAGATGGAGACAACGCTTAGTCTCAGAAGGCAGAAAGGTAGCCTAAAGCAATGCAGGAAATGCAGATGGAGACAACGCTTAGTCTCAGAAGGCAGAAAGGTAGCCTTATGTAATGATGCAGGATGGAGACAACGCTTAGTCTCGGAAGGCAGAAAGGTAGCCTTATGCAGATGATGCAGGATGGAGACAACGCTTAGTCTCGAAAGGTAGAAAAGTAGCCTTATGCAAATGAGATAAAAACGAATAGTAAGTAAAAATTTTTAGCTGATAGCTGGTAGTTGATTGTGATACTGCGGCTACTGGGGATATTGCATGCGGATAGCAAATGCGAATATGTATGACGGTTCAATGCGATTGCGTAATATGTTCGGTAATTTTGTGACTTGGGTGCCTGCATCCAAAGAAAATCATAAGTTTTGTAAGAGGGGGAAAGGTTAGTTCGTTCTTCCTTGAATCCTGGCATCGCATATCATTGGGGTAGCGTCGCTAAATAGCATCTATCTGGACCATAGTTATGCATGATTTAACAAATATAACGTAAGTAGAAAATAGTTTTGTTTAGATGAACCAACGACTGCAACGTGGTTAAAGACATTGCAACTTCTTTTGCTCCGGAATTTTGATGGTCCTCCTCAAAATTTTGCCCCAGTTTACTGGGCTGGTACTTATGACGGTTGTGCTGAACGGATGAAAAATCAACTTCAGAATTACTGAAGTGACATTCCTGGCGATGAGTGGATAAAAACTAACTTCGGAATTTTGAGGGTCCTCCTCACAATTTTGCCCCAGTTCCAATAGCAGGGGAAAAATGGAAATTTTATTAAATTATGATCGAACCCATAGGGCTGCCTACGTATCCCCTCTTAAATGGGAATTAGGTCAGGCGTAGTTCAAATTACATCATAAAGAAATCATAGGTGATTACACATAATATCGTTTCACTACGTCTGAGTTGATTGGCTTTGTCCAGACTTCTCCGTCTATTTTTGCAAGAATAAGGGCTCATCCAGTTAGAACCCGGTGAATCATGTACAGACCTTGCCAGTTGGGAGAGAATTTCCCCTTGGCTTCCTTTTGATGTGGGAATATTTTCTTCAACACCAGCTGCCCTGGTGTAAACTTCCTTGGCTTAACTCTTTTGTTGAAGGATCTGGACATTCTGTTCTGATACAACTGACCTTGGCAAACTGCATTCATCCTTTTCCCATCTATAAGGGCTAACTGCTGGTAGCGACCTTTTACCCATTCTGCGTTGTCCAACTCTGCTTCTTATATGATCCTCAAGGAGGGAATCTTTACCTCGGTGGGGATGACCATTTTTGTACTATAAACCAGCATGTAGGGAGTTGCCCCGATCGATGTGCGGACCATGGTGCGGTATCCTAGTAAGGCGAATGATAACTTCTCATGCCATTGTTTGTGGCTTTCGACCATCTTTCTTAGTATCTTCTTGATATTCCTATTGGCTGCTTCTATAGCTCTGTTCATCTGAGGCCTGTAGGCTGTAGAATTCTTATGTTTAATCTTGAATGCCTCACACATTGCTTTCATCAAATTGCTGTTGAGATTGGAACCATTATCGGTGATGACAGATTCCAGAATTCCGAATCGGTACACAATACAGTCTCGAACGAAACCCACCATAACTTTCTTAGTCACTGCCTTGTATGACGCTGCTTCAACCCACTTGGTAAAATAATCAATTGCCACCAGGATGAACCTGTGCCCGTTTGATGCGGCAGGCTCAATAGGTCCAATTACATCCATTCCCCAGGCGGTAAATGGCCACGGTAAGCTTGTTGCAGTAAGCTCGTCGTGAGGCACCTTTATCATATCTGCATGTATCTGACAGCGATGGCACTTACGAACGTACTGGATACAGTCTGTTTCTATAGTCATCCAAAAATAACCTGCTCGAAGTATCTTTTTTGCTAAGACAAAACCATTCATGTGCAGCCCGCAAGTTCCTGCGTGCACTTCGTCCAATAGTCTGGATGCTTCTTTTGCTTTGACACACCTCAGTAAACCCAAATCGGGAGTCCTCCTATACAGGATTCCCTCACTGTGAAAGAAGTTGTTAGATAATCTCCGAAGTGTGCGCTTCTGAGTGGCGTTGGAAAGTTCTTTGATTCTATCAAAGGCTTTCTGACAATCGTCGGTCCATCTAGTAGCAGCGTCTTTCTTCAGCATTTTAAAGATGGGTTCACAAATGACTGTGGACTGGGCTATGAACCGGCTGATGCAGTTGAGTATTCCCAAGAAACTCATCACGTCCTTCTTGTTCTTTGGCGGTGGCAATTCTTGAATGGCTTTGACCTTTGAGGGGTCCAATTCTATCCCTCAATGACTCACGATGAAGCCCATTAGTTTTCCGACAGGAACCCCAAATGCACACTTGGCGGGATTCAGTTTCAGATTGTACCTCCTCAGTCTGTTGAAGAACTTTCTTAGATCTTCCATATGATCATACGTCCTCAGTCTGTTGAAGAACTTTCTTAGATCTTCCATATGATCAGTGGATTTCTTGGATTTGATGATGATGTCGTCCATATATACCTCGATCTCCTTGTGTATCATGTCATGGAAGATGGTAGTCATGGCTCTCATGTAGGTGGCGCCAGCATTCTTCAACCCAAACCACATCATTTTGTAACAATACATCCCCCATGGCGTGATGAAATCGTTTTTCTCTGCATCTTCCTCATCCATCCATATCTGATGATACCCAGCGAAACAATCGAGGAAGACTTCAACTCATGCTTGGCGCAGTTGTCGATAAGAATGTGTATGTTTGGCAAGGGGAAGTCATCTTTGGGACTAGCCCGGTTGAGATCCCGGTAGTCGATACAAATTCCAACCTTCCCGTCCTTCTTTGGTACTGGCACGATGTTGGCTAACCATGTTGGATACTCTACCACTTTGAGAACCTTAGCTTTGACTTGCTTAGTAACCTCTTCTTTGATTTTCAAACTCATGTCGGGCTTGAATTTCCTGAGCTTTTGCTTTACCGGCGGACAGGCTGGATCTGTTGGAAATTTATGAGCTACAATGGCCGTGCTGAGACCAGTCATATCATCATACGACCAGGCGAATATGTCCTCATATTCTTTTAAAAATTCCGTATATTCTTCCTTATCTGATGGCGACAAGTGAACACTGATGCGAGTTTCTTTGACATTATCTGTATCTCCCAAATTAATGACCTCAGTTTCTTCCAGGTTGGACTTAGGTCTATTTTCAAAATTCTCGATCTCTCCGACGACCTCTTCAGGTATCTCATCTCCTTCTGAGTCTATATCCTTTTGTTGCATTGTTTCGCTGCAAGTCACAGTCATTGGTTCATCGTCAAGATAAGTAATAGTAATGTTGTATAAAATAGAGTAAATGATAAAGAGAATAATAAGCGAGATACATATGATAAACTGAAATGCTTTGATTAAATCCATAATTGTTTGAAACATCGGAGCTCTTTTCTAAATAAAAGACAATGCGGAAAGAAAATCAACTAGTAAGTAAGCTAAAAAAATGAGATGCATGGTGCTTTTATTTAGCCTTGCTACCCCGAAGCCTTCCAGGCCCTGACGGTCTTAATTGACCAATTACTGAGGCGGTCTCCTCTGTTCACAACTTGTATAGAAGGGCCTTCCTCCCCTTCCTCCTCAAAAAGAACACAACAGTCCATATCATCATTCTCCAGGAACAAATTCTTCATGGCTGCCAATGCTTTATCTTCTTCTGACCCGTATATCGTATATGCCGGTTGGAAGGTTTGCTCCAGGCTAGGTATCGGAAACTCCAATATATAGTAGGGGCCACGCCATGGTGGCGACCAGTTCTGGAATTACTCCCAAGTATAACCGTACCCTAAGCCAAAGGTAGTACTATGCGTCTTTAGTTTGATGGGCTTAGTGATCCTCTGAAGAATTTTACCGAGTCCCTTTCCAGGCTCGTACCCACACCAATTCAGGATACTTACGATCTTATTGTCCCACCACTTATCCTTATCTACAGCGTTGACCCTTTCGATATGGTGGTATGTTTCTCCGCCTATTCTCCTTCTGCCCCCGATCATTAGGATGGTCTGGTGACTATATATGGGGTTACTACCATCGCCATGAATGATCACCTCTTGGTGGTTCCATTCGAACTTTACCGCCTAATGCAGGGTCGATGCTACAGCTCCAGCAGCGTAGATCCAGGGGCGCCCTAACAGCAGGTTGTAGGATGCCGGGACATCTATTACTTGAAAGTCGACGTCGAACCATGTTGGTCCCATTTGCAAGCATAGGCTGATTTCTCCAATAGTAGATCTCTGGGACCCATCGAAGGCTTTGACATTGATAGCCCCATCTTTGATCTTGTGTAGGCCTTTCCCCAGAGTTCTGAGAGTTACAAGCGGACAGATGTTGAGGCTCGATACTCCATCGATCAGAACTCTAGTGATGAAATAATCTTCGCATTGCACGGTGATGTGCAGTGCCTTGTTGTGGCTCAAACCTTCTGGCGGCAACTCGTCTTCGTGGAAGGTTATTTTATGGCTCTCCAGCACTTTCCCACCATATTCACCATTTCACCCCCGGTTATATTGCTGGGCACATAGGCTTCGCTCAGTATCTTCATTAGGGCATTCTTGTGAGCGTCTGAACTCTGCAGAAGAGCCAGGATAGATATCTGTGTTGGTGTTTTGTTCAACTGTTCAGCAACTGAGTACTCCTTAGCCTGTATTTTCCTCCAAAAATCGTCGGGTCCTATTTCAATAGGCCATCCCGAGGCTAGCTTACTGGACTCGGCTAGGTGCTCCGGGGTGTAAACCCTTCCTGTTCTAGTCATTCCTTATGCGGCAATCATTTCTCCTGTCTTCGTCTTTCCTTTCCTCCTAGCTTCGGTAGTGTAATCCCATTGTATGGCATTTGAGTGGAATGGTGTTATGTCTGTCATTGCCACTGGAATAGGCACCCTAAGTGGTAACATAGCAACTTCAAAGGGTGTAGGTGCCTTTGGAACTCCAAATTCAACCTCGATTGGTCCGAGCGCCTTTGCAGAAGGAGGCACTTCAAATTCAAGAGGTATAGACATATTTACTTCGTTGTCCTGGGAGGGCTAATTCTGCACATTGGGTTAAGTGTAACTACCGATTTCTTTGGTTAATCTCCTTCAGCAATCAAACCTATCGACCCTTTGAGGTCCAATCATCCTCTATCTCGATCATGTGAATGTCTCCACCTTTATGGTCAGGCAGAGGGTTGTTACGAACATTCGGAGCAGGCTCCTTTGCTACAATGACCTTATTGTCGATCATGGTCTGAATCTTGTCTTTCAATGAGTGGCACTCGTCAAGGGTGTGTCCCTTCATGTCGGAATGATACACACAGGTCTTGTTGGGGTTGACCCACTGGGAGGGATTTTCTGGAGCTTTGGCTGGGATAGGAGTGACATAACCAGCAGCTTTAAGTCTTTCATAGAGCTGGTCAATCGGTTTAGCGATGGCTGTGTATTGTCTGGGAGGTTTGCGGTCAAAATTTAGTTTGGGTCTTGGGAAATTTTAACGGGTGGGTGGTGATTGGTAATGAGAGGGTTGAGCATTATAAGCTTGGAAAACAGGTGCTGGTTGAGAGTATCTGGGTGAGATGGGTTGATATGTGAAAGGTGGAGAGGACTGGTAAATGGGAGGTGGATATGAGGGTGCGGGTGCTTGGTAATTCGGGATAGGCTAATATGTAAGTGGAGGTGATGGGTAAGTGTGGTATTTTGGTGGTGATTTGGCTCCCCGTGCGACCATTACGGCCCTTACATCCTTTTTTTAGATGTGCCACCGGTCTGTAAAGCCTTATTGGTGGCCTGTAATGCTTCAAGATTCGTAACGATACCATTCTTAATGACCTCTTCGATTCTTTCTCCAAGTTTGATGATATCGGAGAACTTTTGACCCTCGATCAGCATCAACCTCTCATAATATTGGGGATCCTGAGCCCAGACGAAGAATCTATTCATTTGTTCTTTTTCTAGGGGCGACCTGACCTTTGCAGCTTCTGACCTCCAATGAGAGGCATACTCGCGAAATGTTTCGGTGGGTTTCTTCTTCAAATTATGTATATAGAATACATCCGGTGCATTCTCTATATTGAATCGGAACCTATCCATGAAATCCGATGCCATGCCTACCCAACTCGTCCATTTCTTGGGGTCCTGACTGATGTACCAGGATAGTGCATCTCCTTTCAGGCTCCTCATGAAGAGCTTCATACGGATCTTCTCATCCCTTCCAACTCCAACCAGCTTATCGCAATATGTCCTCAGGTGGACTCTAGGATCTCCTGTCCCATCAAACATTTCGAACTTGGTAGGTTTGTACCCTTCCGGAAGTTCAACATCTGGCTTAACGCATAGGTCTTCATAATTTAACCCTTCAATAACTTTGTTACCTTCCACGCCCTGAACTCGGCTGGTTAACTTCTTAAGTTCTGCTGCTAAATTCCTGATAAGGGAGTCCTTGTCATCAGACTCAAGTGCATTTGAGATTGGTTGGGTATAGTGGGGTACTGTATCTACAAAAATATGAGTGTTGTAGAGATGGTCATTTGTGGTGTTTTAGTGGCTCGGGAATGAGTAGTGGAGTGTTATTTGGAGTGTGGCATGTGTTTCAGTGTTGGGTATGAGTGGGTTGTATCTGTGGTTGTGGGGTATTTTGTGGAGGTGCGGGATTCTGGGTGTTGACATCAGGAGCGGTGAGGGAAAATAATAGGTTCGCCAAATTCTGAACCTGATCCAGTTCTTCTCGGAATTTCAACAGCTTTTGCTCCAGTTGTGTAGCAGTTTCCTTAGCAACCGGGGTACCCTGAGGCATATCGATCTTTTTTCTGGCAATTGGATCTCCCATTCTACCTTTGTTCTTGTTCCGGATAGGACTCGGAGGAGGAGGAGGTGGAAGGCCCTTGGATCTTGTGGAGTATGCTGATAGTGCCAGAATGCACGGGGAGGGGAATAAAAATAAAAGAAAAACAAAAAAGTAACAAGTTAGTGCGGGTTATGAGGAAAAAGTATTGCAGTATTTAAACACGTTGTGCGAAAAAATGTAAATCGCATCCTAGTTTTGGTGTCTCGTTGTTCCCGAGGTAGGCCTAGCGACCAATAATTTTGGAGAACTTATAATGCTAAATGCCTCATTTTATTGATAAAAATAAGACGAATCCAAGACGACGCTAAATGACAGAAAGTAAAATGTCACTAGTGTCCATTGGCCTTATTACACCGTTAAAGCAAAAGAAAGGACTCCTAACTACTTGGTCCCAGAAGGACCTTCCCCAGATTTGGCATTTTTGTCTCCCTCGAACAGCTCCACCAACTCGCGCAGTCCTAGCAGTAAGTAGGCTCGGGCCAGATGTCCGTATGCATTTCCTTCAGCATTTTGGCAGTCTTCGATCCTCTTGATGAACTTTCCTTCCACCTCCACTAGACCCCACTCCAAATACCCTAGCCGATTGTTGGCGCTGGTAGCCATATCTTTCCACTCCTCGACCAATTTCTGATGGGCTTCTTGTATTTCCCGATGCTCACTTTCACACTCTCGAATTCTCTTGCGCGGTTGATTATACTTAACCCGTGCTTTAGCGTGTTCGTCAATAATTCTGTGACCTCAAACGAATCCCGGCTAACCCATGCCATTGTCTTTTAACCAACCCGAATAGTGCGGCACACAACCTGCGTGATACCTGTCTGGCTCAATGGATTCTTTCCCCAAAACGATTTTGCAATGCCATAAATGCTGAGCTTGGCACCTATGAGGGCTATCGTCGTCCTGGAAATAGGCCCTGAGATGACTCGTTTTATCGACCCTTGGTATGATTTGTTTTCTTCCAGCTTGCCTCATGGCTCGAAGAGGAACGTAAGGATAAGTACCTCTCAAACCAATCAATATGATAAATGGTGCATCTTGGGATCGAACAATGAATTCATCCATGGGGAACCACTCAAACATCCATTGCACCTGGTCTTCTTTCAGATTTTCGAACAATTCTATCCATCCTCTAGCATCCTCCGGCTGAGCGAACATTTTAGGCATATAATTCATACGCCTTGGCTGATGGAAGGCGATATGATCATCCCAATTTCTGCGTAGGATCTCTTGTCAGTATTCCCCTTTCTGGAGGTTTTCCATGAGCCAAAGCTGAAGTAATAAGTTGCAACCCACAAAATGACTGCCTTGTTGTTGACAGTTGTTCAAGGCGCGGTATATCTCGGCGACGATCATGGGCACTATGCTGAAAGTTTGCCCACCAATCCCTTCAATCAAAGTCTTGGTTACCATGGCTAGTCTGGTGTGGATCCTAGCCTTCTTCATAGGGAACACGATCATCCCCAAAAAGAAAAACATGAAGACAAAGACCCTTCTATGGGCATGCCCCAATGAGGTGATAACAAATTCATCCGAATAGGTGCGGTATGACTTGCTATGGCCGTACCTCTCATATAGATAGTCAAATGGGATGTAAGAGTCTTTCAAACAAGTCAAGTCTGGGTTTATCTTCAGTCCCATCATCTTAAGGAAATCCCTTCCTTTACGATTCTCTGGCATAAGAAAACCCGGAGTCTCCCAAGGAATTCCAGCTAAACCCCCTATTTCTTCAAGTAAAGGAGTCATTTCAAAGTCCCCAAAGCAGAACACGGACTTATCACTATCCCAGAACAATGTCGCAGCCTCTATGATTCTGTTGTTAGGCTAAATCTCTAGAAAAGAAGGCAGATTCCCTAAGTACTTGCAGACGAGTGTCTAATCACTAGAATGGAGGTCTTTCCACCAATTCAGCAGCCTTGGATGAATGTTGATTACCATGCCAAATCTGGGGATCTTGTGCCTTATTTTCTGCAAAATAGAGTGTTAGGCCCTTACCCCCACCAGACTCGACTATTTAAACCAATAATTAGCATAGTAAGCACTTAAGTTCTCCAAATAAATGCACAGAACATGGAGGCATCCGTTTGGGTTTCAAGAAAACCCGGTGGACTTTGGACAAGGCTATCTTAATGAGTCATTATGTGGACAACATAACTGACTCGGCTAGGTTTGACCATGATGCATGTACAGTTTAAATGGAGTAAGGTTTTTATTGGGGTATTAGACAGGTACCCTTGAGCGGACAACTCAAGAGGGAAAGGCACAGAACCGTCGACTACACTGCTGATCGACTGGTTTTACCGCAAATATGCCTTTTCCAAATTTAGGGGTGATAGTATTGGAAGTGCACAACTACTCATTATAAGCGTTGCTATAGTATTTGTTTGGCACGAGTGGAACATGATGCTGAAAAATGCAATTTACAAGAATGAAACATGTTGACATGTATTTTCACGTTCATACAATAAAGTTTACAATGATTGCTCAAAAATTACAACAGCATTGACGGGAAAAGCGGTAAATGAGAGGAATTAAATAAAAAGAAACAAAAGAAACAAGTCAGTTTCAAATAAAGGCATTAAACAAAAGCAGTAAAGAAAGCAATAAAGTCACATATAGCATGCAATGGTAAAATCCTAAAGAATCCCCATCGGAGTCGCCATGCTGTCGACGCCCCCTTTTTCCTTGCGGAATCGGGTTCATGATATTCGGGAAGACAACTCTTTTCCCGTTTGGGAAATGGGTTTTGGATTTTGGAGAGTTGCCACCAAATGATTATAGTGCATTAGGATACTTTTAGAAGAACTAAAGATGCAGACTAGAGTTTTGGGTAAGGGCTTGAAATTATCTCGAGGGGAAGGTGTTAGGCACCCCTCAAGATCCACTAGTGTGGTTCCCGGCCGTGCTACAATTGTGACTTTAATTTCAAACAAATGAATAAACGAGCAAGTATTGCAAGTACGAAATAAGAAGCATAAAAGGGTTAAAAGAAGTGCTGAAATTCAGAAAGGGAGCAATTTGGTTGTAAAAAAAAAGATGTGCAAGTAGAGGGAAAAAGTCAAGCAATTGGTGCAAGCAACTTAAAAATCGCGTAAGAAACAGAAGTTTGAAAGTGCAACAACTTTTAAAGTTTTGAAAAGATGTTAAACTAATAAAGAGGGAGGGGGGTCCTAGGTTTATACATTACATGGATCATTCGCACAACACTGGTACCCAATTATACGCACAGTGTTATCGTGTAATCATCATCTCCATGTCTAGCATTCCCACCCCGTTAAGGTGTTAAGCGCAGAATGGTATCATTTACTTATTGCATGCTATTACCCGTCCCGATCCTATTAGTCCTGGAGGCAAATGGACTACTAATCCTAAAGGGAAATGGGTTTGGGGCTTTTAGAAGTTTCAAAGGATAAAATGCTAAGGCGTCAATCAAAACAAATAGTTGCAAATAGAAGTGGAGCAAACAAGCATTCATGGCTCAAATATGCCTCAATGAATCATCAAAATCATAGAGTTTAGCATGTCTTACACTTACTGATTTTGGTCTTACTTATCTAAGGCTTCTCTTATCTATGGTGTTTCAGAGATCCAAGGGAATTCAGGAACCCCAGGCAATGCATACACCCAAGATATTCATAGAAATTGAGTTGTGCAGTGTAGAAGAGCCAGCCTTATGTGTCCAAGTTCAGAGGGAGCTCCAGGATCCCAAGACAAGGCTCACACAAGAGGGGCAGAACTTAAATTATAGGAATTGTAGTGTAAGTGCAATAGAAAAGGGTAGGAGGACTACCCAGGCAGGTTGGTGGTCATGCCCATCCACAATAAGACTGGCACACCCCTGACCAACCTATGATCAAACATTTAAGGAGTACAAACCTATTTGGAGGTCAAGCCATGGCCTGAACAGTAATCAGGAATACTGCCAGGCCAAGGCTGTTGTCACACCTCCTTTTTCCGAGCTTATACGACTTTTACTACACCCCGGGAAAGGGATATAATAAAGAAAGGAGTTTTTCCACTTAAAGGACAATCGAAATGGGATTCGTTTATTATTTAAGGTTCAGAGTCGCCACTTGGGACATTTATGGTGTCCCAAGTCACCGGTTTGAATCCCGAATCGAGGAAAAGTTTTGACTCTGTTTAACAGTTGCGAAC
>MU667705.1:5295-15823 GCA_026770625.1 Nicotiana glauca
TGGCTGACTTCAAGTATAAATACCTGCTCCTCTCTTCACTCCATCATCGAATTCTGACTGAAAATAAAATCAGAATTCACATCTCTGTCTTGAAATATTCTTTACTACTACCATTACTACTCTCTATTTTTCTACACCATTACTGAGCATTCTGCATTTTTACATCCTACTGTCTGAATTCCTAAGTACTTGTGGGAGCTTCTTGAGTTTGTTCCTATTGACTGCCTGGCTATTTGTTTGTTGTTGCTATTCTGCTATTCTAAACTTGCAACTAGTATGTTTTCCTAGTTAAATAGTACCCTTGTTATATGTTCAACTTCTCTGCTTCTACCCTTTCTTTCTTTGTGTGTTTACTTGTGCTTTCCTGCACTATGTGATTATCTTCAAGCATGCTATGCCTCTTTATGATATGCTTTTAACCTTTTCCCTCTATTCCCATTGTATGTGAGTATTGTCCTAAATCATGGCAGCACTTTGAATTGTTGTCTATGATCTAGAACTAAGACTCTTCTGAGTCTTTACTCAATTGCTTTCCCATTCCCTTTCCCCTCTATGTGCTGAGCTTTAATTTGGGTCTGTTGGTGTCCTGATCACCATTCAGACCTGAGTTTGACTCTATAAGAGTCTGCTCTTATTTGTTTGAATCTGAGCAAGAGGTCAGGGTGTGCCAGTCTATGCCATGGATGGGTATGACCACCTCCTGCTGAGGTTCCTCCCTCACTTTGCACTTATTCCTAGTTCTAAGTTCTGCCTTCTTTGGTAAGCCATACTTTGGGACCTTGGAGCTCCCTCTGAACTCAGATGCCTGAGGGCTGGCAATTCCACACTTGCACTATTCTGTTCTAATTGTTATCCAGAGTGTAAGCACATCCTGGAGTCCTTGAGGCTCCTTGGAACCTTGAAGCACTCTGGGTTAGAGAAGGCTTTGGAAATATGGAATCTGGATTTGGCAAAACATATGTCATTGATATTAAGATTGAATTAGGCTGCTTGGATCCAGCTGTAGGCTGTGATATATATTTTTCATTGTTTTCTTTCTTTCTTCTGATTCTGTAATAACCTTGTAAAAAGAACTTGGGGAAAGATATAGTAAAAATGGTGTGGGAGGGGTTTACTTTATTGCTAAAGGGTAGATACCATGCCCATAGGACCAATGTTGTTATTCAATCATTTAGAAATCATGCCTATAGGATCAATGCTTTAAATCACCTAGAGATCATGTCTATAAGCTTGCATTCTTCTTCATTCAAGCATATAGAAATCATGCCTATAGGAAATGCTTAAATGCTAGGCAAACTGCAGGATAATATTCATTTCGTAACCAGTTTAATCACAATAATGTTTCTTTAACCAGGACATAGAAAATCTGCCTATAGGGTTTAATGCTTTATCATCTTGCAAATCATTAGAAACCCTGTCTATAGGACTTAATATTCATGTAAATCAGTTATATATGGAAACTATGTCTATAGGAAGTGCATATGCATTAGGCAAAAAAATTTGGGTAGTCAAACAATCATTCTCTCACCAGTTAATAACAATGCTTAAAATCAGCTATAGATATCATGCCTATAGGGGTTCGTCTCAAACTCGCTTGATTCAGTTTTAAGCAACAACAACTAGTCAATTGGCCTGTAACGTAGCGTTTTAGTAAGACTCTTATAAACCTGTAATGCTTTTAAAATTCTATAAATCTGCAATGCTCTTAAACTTTTCAAACTTGCATCTTTCTTCTGAAACAATTCCCTTAGATCTTCTGCCTTATTTCTAATCATCTTTTTAATCTATCTTATATAAGGTATTTACACTTTCAAAACTTCTCTTCACAAGTCTACTATATTTTTGCTCAAACAAATATGCTGATTTCAAAGTCATTTTTGAACTTCTGCAACTTTCAACTTTCTGTATTAACTCTTCTGCATTAGGCTTTTGTTTGAAATTAGTGTTTTCTGAATAACTTGTTTAAAATACTTCAATCTCTGACAATTGGAGTCGAGTTGCCTAATGTAGACTTTTCATCTGATTCTATGTGTTAAACTAGTCCGTCAGCCGCTTAAGCTTTAATTTAAAGACCAAACCTGTATGTGAAAGGCATGCTAAACTATATGCTATATGACTTACGGGGTTTTATGTGAGCCTTGCGTGTTTTTTTATCAAATCCCCTTACTTGCTATTTGTTTTGGTTGTCGAAATTAGTATTTTGTCCTTTAAACCCCATATATGCTTTACTCCTTTTCTTCCCTTTTAGGATTAGAACTCCTAATACCCCGGGACTGATAGGTTGGGACGGGTACTAGCATGCAATAAGTAAACGAGACTAATCGCGTTCAAATAACCTTATGGGGCGGGAAGGGTAGAATATGGAGATGATGACCAGTGCGCTAATATCTCGTGTGACCCCTCTTTTGAGGAGTGATTGCTGGGTATTGCGTTGATGTGATCCATATTGTATTTAAACCTAGGACCCCTTTCCTTTCCTTTATTTGCCTATAATGTTTTCTTAAAATTATGTTTCCTTCCAATTAATCCTTCTTTTTTTTAATCATTTATGTCATTTTTTTCCTAAAACTTTCAAACTTATCTGTAATTTCCATGTGCAAACCTTACGTGTTACCTTTCTTTTAAAGTCACAATTAAAGCATGGTCGGGAACCACACTAGTGGATCTTGAGGGGTGCCTAACACCTTCCCCTCGAGATAATCTCAAGCCCTTACCCGAACTCTGGTTTTCTTTCAAAATCTTCTTCTTTTCTTTTAAAGTGTCCTAATGCACTATAATCATTAGGTGGCGACTCTCCAAAATCCATAACCCAATTCCCAAAAAAGGGAATAGAAGAGTCATTTCATCCATAATGTCGAAACCCGCTTTTCGCCTTAGAAAAATGGGGGCGTCGACACCAGGCCTGTAAATGTTGATGCCATTTCATTGGGCTTTAGTGCCATCCCAATAGTGAATATTCTCATCTTTATGATTGCCAAGAGGGATCACTATTTAGTAGGCTTCAACGTTAGCCCATGTAATTGGTAAACACAAAGAGGCGCAATTCATTTGAGACACAAAACATTGGTAAATTACTGGCTTGTTACTGAAACTATTAAATTGCTCAATTGGAATGACTTAAGGTCTCAATTCAGTTATAGTGCTTCAAGTTATGCCACCGACTGTTAAATCAATTCTGAACTTGCAACAACACATAAGCTGGTTACCAATTGCAACAACAAAGCCCACTAATTAACTTGATAATGACTCCTAATTCTATACTACAAATGACGCTCATGTTAACTTCTCACAATAGCATTGACTACTCATTTACTGACTATAGATGCACGTTTATGACCTCTAGATCAATTTCACACTCGAGGAATGATCAAATCAGAATTAATACTAGATGATACTTATCACTCACAGTTTCAGCAATTCAAAATCTGTCCACTTTAATTACAAAGCAGTTTCAAACTATCCTAATCATTACAGACAATATAGGAATCGAATTACATGATTATTCCATACATTCGAATTGAATACAAATAGAGATAGGAAAAAAAAGCAGCTCAGAAATGAATCAAGCAGCCATCGATCCTTGACATATTCTACAAGGCCAGAAGTGTACCTGAGATTTGGATCAAAATAAGCAGGATGAAGAGGTCAACAACAATAGGCACAACAGTTCACAGCGACAGGAATCAAGTTAGACAAACACCAGGGATGCAATTGCACATAAACCAAGAGCAATCTTAGCAATAGACAATCCACAACAGCTCAAATATACCCAAAAACAAGTCGAATTGTAAGCTCAAAGGACCTCTAAAGCTTCAGCAACTAGAAAAATAGATTGAGAGATGAGAATCAATGTCTAAACTTCAAAATTGACCTAGAAATGCAAAAGAACAGTATTTTTTTTGGTTTTTCTACAGTATATCTTATTTTTTTTTTTTGGATTTTTTCAGCAGAATCTAAGATCTAAGGGGAGGAATTTGAACTTCTTTTGATTTGGAGTTCAAATTTTAGGCTCAGATTTTAAAGAGGGTTTTGGGGAATTTTTTTAGGGTTCCCGAAACTTATGACTTAAGGCACTAAAGGATGCCTTATATAGGCAAGAATAGGGGCAGAAAGTTCTGGAACTTATTCCCCATTTTCCCCCATTTTTTTATTTCAGAAATTAGTCATTACCCCCTTACTTCTTGACTTTTTTCCCAAGTTACACCCCTAAGTTATAAAAATTCTGATTTGAAACTCATCTAGAATGTTCTAGAGCTTCCAATTCAGTTATTTGAAAGATTCCCTACCCTTGAACTACCCTAATTACCCTTAGCTTATTCTGAAATTGACTAGTCTAACAAATTAATCCATTTTTAATGCCCAAAATGCCCTTGAATACCCCTAAAACTACTGAACTGGCCTACCCAAACCCCTTTCCCTTAGTTAAAATTTAACTATAGTTAATCCTAGGCTAAGTTATTCAGCTATATCCAAACAAGTCCTAAAATCAAATAAAAAATCCTATGTTGAACTTGATTTAAATCTAATTATTATGCATTATTAAAGGAACAGTAAACAATCAATTTGAAACAATTCAGAACAAGGTAACAATGCTCTAGGGAAGCAGTAATATTCTAATAGTCCTATGATCAATCAAATTATACTAAACTTATTTCAAACCTACATTAAACCTCAAACGATCACATTGAAACAATTAAACACACTGGTCATGAATTAAACTAATTCCAGGAACACTAAAAATATAAAAACAAATCAGGTTTAACTAACTAATGAATAAAAAGTAAAAGAAAACCAAAGATCAACAGAAAAATCCATTAAAACCAGAAATAAACTAAAAATCACTACACAGACCCTCAAACAAAACTGAACAAATATAATTAAACAAGAAGTAGCAACTCACTGTTTTCGACCAACGTTCCTCAAACCCTAGACTCAAGATTAGCGGGCTTGCACTTGGACTTGATGAATTCCAGCTTGAAACTTCAAAACGAGGAGGCCTAAGAAGGCTTGGGGTATGATTTTGTCGGATTTGACGAAGGTAGGGTTTTGCCGGAATGTTTGATCCAAGATTCGAGGTGACTGGCTAAAGTTTGGGGGAAACTAATCATGGATTTGGAGAAGGGAGGATGAGGTGGCTCAGGGGTGTAAATTTGATAAAGTTTGGGTGGCGGCGCCGCCGTGCACGGTGGCGGAGGCGCTTAGGTTTTGATATATTTGGAGGTTTCAGTTGGGATTTGATGAAAATTAACCATGGAATCGTGGTGAGGAGAGGGAGACAAAGCTATGGTGAGATTTTGTAGGGTGTTAGGGTTTCGCCGCCGCCGTAGGCGATTTCCAGCGGCGGTTTGCGACGGAGGGCGGTGGGATCGAACAGGGGTACGAGGAGGAAGGGTTCTGTCTCTAGTGTATTTGGACAATTTTATTTAAAAGATGAAATTGAACCCAGGCCGTTGGATTAGAATGAATGAACGGCTTGGATTGATTTGGCATTAACTAGCTCAAACGACGTAGTATCATTCTCATACTGCGTCGTTTTATTGGTCATCAGGGGCAGGGTCATATGGACTAGGTAGGGGCATGTTTGGGCTGACTTTGAAGTGGATTTGGAGGGGATTTGGGCTAATTCCAACCATATTTGGCCCAAAAATGGGTAACATGAAGACCACTTAATTTCTTTCAATTTCCTCTCCCTTTTTTATATTTGATTTTCATTTATTATTTTTTCTGATTTCTTTGTAAAATGCAAAATTAAAATAAGGACCTGATTTACTCCCAAAATTATACTAATTATTTCCTCAAAATTGATTAAGTCCTAATTTAAAAGGAAACTCATGACAAATTCAAAAATTAATAGTTAAAATGCAAAATGAACTTCTCTTTGTTATTTCCTTCTTTGTAAAGTAACCTAATAACTAACTAATCCTAAAATGCAAAATTAAGCCCTAAATGCAAATGCCAAGTATATTTTTGTACTTTTCATCAATTAAAATACACAAACGAAATGCAAAGAATTAACATAGAATATCACAAAATCCACAGAATTGCAACTAATGAAAGAAATTATCATGTTTGAAATTATGGGAGTAGTTCATATAGGGCAAAAATCACGTGCTTACAACTACCCCTCTTTGCCTGGAAACACAAAGAGTTTTCGTGCAAAGATAAGTGAGCGAAAACGAGCGATTTTTGCCCGTTCGAATATTCCGCGTGAAGCATTTTGAAAACCATCTGACCGCACCCTGCTTCGGAGGCTGCCTATATATCTTTGGCTAAAAAGGAATTAGGTCAGTGTAGTTCGGGAAGGTTTGGTAGCTGGGACTACAAGGATCTGTGATTTCACTGCTGTTGCTATTGCTACTGCTCGCTGACCTCCTTATTACACCGTGTCAAAATAAAAGAAACTAGCCTAAGCTATAGTTTATGAATTACAAAAAAGTCCTATCTATGTCATTAAACTTGCTCTTGTATTGCTTTGAACTTGTATTCTTCCGATGGAATTCTTGCGTTGTTGCTGTGAGCATGTGATTTTTGCCCTATACGAATTACTCCCAAAATTCCAAACAAAACGATTTCTTTATTATTTTATAATTTTTGTGTTATTTTCTGGTAATTGTTGCCATTTATTTGTGCATTTTAATTCATATAAAAATATAACAAAAAATACATTTGACATTTGCATTTAGGATTTAATTTCATATTTTAGGATTAATTAGCGGTTGGTTTGTTTTAGAACAAAATATGAAGAAAATAACAAAAATAGTTCATTTTTGCATTTTTAATTGTTTTAATTGTGAATTGGTCACAAAATAGATTTTAAACAATTTTAAGAATTAATTAGCTTAATTTTTAAAATATATTAGGGCTTTGTTTTAATTTTTACGTTTTTGTCAGAAAAATATAAATGAAAACAATGAAAAATAAAAGAAGAAAATTAGAAAAGGAAAAGAAAAAAGAGATAAAAAGGAAAACTATTAAAAAGAGGGATTCCCTAATAATAGACCCGGATTTGGGCCATTTTGATTAATTTGGCCCAATCACAACCGAAATGACCCAGCCCAGTAGCCCTCTACCCGGTCCGCCCGTTTGCATAACTCAAACGACAACGTTTTGCCACCTTCGAATCTCAGCCGTTGAGGTTCACTTGATCAACGGCCCAGAATTGAGCTTTGTCTAGTATAAAACTATCCTAAAGGTCCCCCATCCCCCTCTACAGTGTCTCTCCCATAACCCATCTCCCAGAAACCCTAGCAGCCGCCCTTATATCCTCACCGCCGGCGATGACAGTGCCGACGCCAACAGCCACCAAATTAACACCCCTCGTCCCCTTCTCATCCTCTACCCAAATCCATAGCCCTTTTTCCTCGAATCCCACCCTATGTTCTCGAATATCCGTTTGAAATATCTCCGGCCATAATGCCACTTCCTCCAAATGACACCAAACTTACACCACAGGACCGCCTCGTCATCCTCTATCGAACCCCCAAGGCTTTGACCCTCAAATATGGCCGGAATCGTTCGAATATTGATTTAAACTTTTCCGGCCAAAACCCTAGTTGCACCAAATCTTCCCAAATTGATACCACATGGTCCTTGGACCTTCCCCATGAAGAATTCACGGTCAAATACATTCAAATCCCACTGGAATCGTTCGAATCTTGATTTTGAAAAATAGCCGGTAAGTTTCTTTAAGGGTTCTTAACATTTCTTTTATAGTTAATTACTTGTGTAAGTAGTAGGAGTCTAATTTTGTGTGTTTTCGGTTTTATCTGGTTCAATTTGTATCACAGTAGTTATTTGTCTAATAGAATCTAGTTTGATTGTCGTTGCGCTTTAAATTAGTAGGTGTCTTTAAATTTTTTGATTTAGTTCAATATCTGTTTTTAATTCTGTTAGATTAATTGTTAATAATAGTTTACTTCAGATGATATAGTTTGTTCACTTCAGCGGATTTCATGTTAGTTCTATGTGATCCAATTGATGGTAATTGGCAACTCAAAGTTCAGTAGTTAGTTTGGGGTTAGGGTTTGAGTTTGAATTTAGTTTTAGCTGATTAATACTCATTGCAGTGATTGATTAAATATGGTTCAATCAGGGTTGGGGTAGGTTAGTGATTCTAGGAATAAGCTAAGGGCAATTGGGGTAATTTAAGGGTTTGGAATTTGTTAGAAACTTAAATAAAAGCCCTAGAACATTCTAGAATAGGCACTTAGTTATAATTTCAGGGAGGTTAGTAGGCTGACTTGGGTAACAAGCTAATAACTAAGGGGCTAAACTGAAAATAAAAGAGGGACTAGTGTGAAAAAGGAAAATTTTAAGTTGTATCTCTTAGTGCCTATAAAATGGCACCCACATGCCTTGAACAGGGAGTTTTTGAAACCTCCAAAAAACTTCTCTCTAAAAAACTCTCTCTCTATATTCTCCAGATCTGAAATCAGATATCAAAAATTTCAAAAAGCCAAAAAAGAAATAGAAATTACAAAAAAAAACAAAAAGAAAAGCCATTGAGTTCAAGATTCTTAGTTTAAATTCAAGCCGTGGAGGTTAATTTGCAGTCCTATTTTTAGTTTTGGTAATTGGAAGGTGCTGAGTTCTATTGGTTTGGTTTCGAGTAGTTTTGGGTTCAATCCAGGAACATATTCGAATCACAATTTGGTGTAGCTTTGAGTGAAGTGCTGAAATAAAAGGCCTATTCATCTATTTTCTGAATATGTGTATTCATACTGTCATAATAGCTTAGATACTGATAATGAATGTTTGTTCATGATCACCTTCGAATTGCATAGATGCTAGATGATTAAACTAGATACTGGATTGTATAATTTGGACTTTGGAATGTTGAATCTGTTTGTGGACATGATTAGTCTTAGTATAATTTGATGCTGGATCTAGTTTTATGTTTTGTGGACAAGTAAAAATCAGGAATAGTTTGGATTCACAATCGCCTGTGAGATCAACATATGACATCCATGTTAATTATGATTTCAAATTAAGGATACGTCTCAAATAATCTTGCATGGCAATAGCCTGTACTAGCAGTCTTACATTTTACAAGTAATAAGCCTGAACGCTGATTTATTAATATGAGTGGAGTTAATTCAAATATAATTAGTCTGTTTTGTGTAGTATTATTGTCGTTTTCAGTTTGTTCTTCACCTAATAGTATCTAATAATCCACCAGCAGTTAAATGAGTGAAATAATCTGAGTATTAAATTGGAATTTGAGTGATCAATGCTTCATTAATCTGAGTGTCACTTTGAATAACTTGAATAAGTTTCAGTGATTATTTACACAACTGAATTGAAATTTGGCCTGGTTTAACAGTTTGGGCTCAACAGTCCATTTTCAAGGAGAGTAAGTCTCAGGGCCTCAATGAACGGCCCAGGCTCAGTCGAATGCTTGTGTACGTTTGGGCCTGGGCCCAGGTTTGCTTGGTCAGTTAATGGTGTGCGCATGATTTTAACTTTTCTTTCGTTGGGCTTATCTTGGAGCCCAGTGGCTGGAATAAAGTGCAAAATCATCATTTGGTCCAATAATAAATACTTAGGGCTTCTTCTTTTATCATTAGGGACGGATAAAAATAGAGAATCATAGTTGTCTTTAGGATTGGCCTTTAAATAAAAATGAGATGAGCCTCGCCAAATAAGAATGCAAAATTACAGGGCCCTCAATAAATATTTATATTAAAAATACTTAGATTTCGGGATGGGCCGTTTAGCGAATTTCACGGCTCTCCCCAAAATAATAACGCGTTAGTCACTTTAGGCGCGATTTTAATAAAATTACTTTCTTAAATTCGGGTGCACATTTATGTGACCCAAATCCAAATCTCAACGAAGTCGAAACGCGTAAAAAACCACGGGTGCATTTATGTGACGTGGTTCGAGACGTGTTTTTACGATGTTGCAATTCTCTTAAAAAATAATAATAAAAGCGGTTCAAAGTTAAAAGGCATATGGATTAAAACATGTTGTAAAATAAGCTAAATATGACAATTGAGCGACCGTGCTAGAACCACGGAACCCGGGAATGCCTAACACCTTCTCTCGGGTTAACATAATTCCTTACTCAGATTTCTGGTTCGCAGACTGTTAAGAGAGTCATGTTTTCCTCGATTCAGGATTCAACCGGTGACTTGGGACACTATTAATCTCCCAAGTGGTGACTCTGAATCTTTAATAAATAAATCCCATTTCGATTGTCACTTCAAGTTGGAAATAACTCCCTTTACTACACCCTTCCGGGTGTAGTGGTAAAAAAAGGAGGTGTGACAGCTCTGGCGACTCTGCTAGAGATGAAAAACCCAGAACTTCGGTTCAGGGTTTAAGAATTCGAGCTTAGAAATATTGTCATGTTTGGATTTATCTGATTTTCCTACATGTTTTCTACTCAATGTGTTACATGCTTTACCGCTTTGATATTACCTGAACTGTATATATAAACTATGCTGAAACACTTCTCTTCTCACCTCCGGGGATGTGCTTACTGGTTGAGACTCCCTATTCTGTTAGCGTCATACCCTGAAATAAG
>MU667709.1:3992-31775 GCA_026770625.1 Nicotiana glauca
AAGTGCTTAAACAATATATAAGACTTGTTCCGGGCGTCGGAACCAAAATACGAGCCCGATACCATAGTCTTTTAATCAATTTTCATTTCTATTTTCCTTAATAATTTTAGAAAAATAATTTAACAGAAAAATTCTTTTACTCGGGTTTTAGACCTCGGATTTCGACTCCGGGCACATGCTCGAGTCCCATATTTTCTACGGACCCCATCGGGACCGTTAAATCACGGATTCCGGACCGTTTACCAAAATGTTGAACGAAGTCAACTTTAACCATATTAATATCAAAATTCTTCAAATATTTCACAGATTTCACATATTTCTACATAAAAGTTTTCCGGCTGTGCGCTCGGACTTTGCACGCAAATTGAGGCAACTAAAAGCGAGGTTTTCAAGGCCTCGAAAGCGTGAAAAAAGGGAGAAATACGGTGATGACCCTTATGGTCGTCACAAGTCCTAAGTCATTAATTCAGGGGGGCTCATCACGGGGAGGGGGTCAGTCATTCCATGCAAAATTTATTCACGCTTGGGCCCAAGGCCAGGCCCAAATTTGAAATTCCAACAGGCTTGAACATGGGACTCATAGCTAACCCTTGCAAACCCAAAACCGGCAAAATTAAAATTCTGGGAGACACCATAAATATCAGTGATGTCAGGCTCGTTTGTCAAGCCATTGGGCCAACGTTGGTCTGCCCAAATGGCCCAAGTTCAGATACAGTAGTGCAAACAAAAATGGTAATCACATAAGAGATTAACAACTGAACTTTGATCTAGGCTCCATCAATGTGCTTAAATCCTGATAAATATGCATAATAAAAAATAATTGCAGATTTACAAAAAATAGTCAGTTATCCTCAAAGCTATAACCATAAATCCAAACGTTTGCATCATAGACAAGATTTAACTAACAACCCTTTAAATCACCTGATGAATCAAAATTAGTATAAACACCTATATCAATTTTATAATCTTTTTTAAGTTCACAGTAGTCCAAATCCTAAAACTCGCATTAATATTTGAAACATGAGAAATCAGTATTACCAAGAGCCAGAATTTAAATGAATTCACACCATGTGAACAACAGGGGTTTAATAATTTAAACAAACTACTAGAACAAATATCAAACTCATACACACTGAACAATGACAAAACCTGATAATTCCTAGATCAACTTCTATCTTTAACTAACATAGATTGACAACTTAAGCTATACTAATGAAATCAATAAGATCCACATATATGATGATTTTAATAATACATAACTCATGAAAGCCTAAATTTGACAAAGCATCACAGTAAAACAAATCAAGAGACAAAGTAAAAAAAAAGGTGAAATGCTCCAACTCTTCACATCAACCCACTTTCATCAAATTTTCACTTCATAATCAATGATATTAAAAGAGGTGTACCTAGGAATGCAACAAAAGAAGTAAGGAAAACAAAGGTCAGTAGTCTCAGCAACAGAAGTAGCAGGAATTGGCTTCATACAACCAGTAGTGAAATTAAACCAATAACTTGATTTCCAAACTTCAAACCCAAGTTAAACCAAGTTCAAATCACCTCCAACACTCAAATTGCACCACAGATTTCTTCAACCAAGAGTAATTTTGAGAATTAGAAGAAAAAGAAGTCAACGGAACAGTAAAGTTGTATCCGTTTTCTAAAATTGCTTTTTGAGATCTAGTGCTAATGACTCTTTTTTTTTTTGAAATTCTCTTCTCTATAATACAGTGCAGTTGTGCAACCCCTAGTTTTTGGATTTCAGTATTTAAAGTCTTTCTAAAATAGTAAACTTATGCAGCTTTGTTTCTGGAAAGGGATGAAAATAAACAATATTAGGACGTTTGCCTTTCCATAGTTCATAAGGTGTTTTCGTAAGAATGGGCCTTAGGAGACATCGGTTGAGAACGTGACATGCTGTACTTACTCCTTCTGCCCAGAAATTAATTGGCAGTGAATGTTCTAGTAACACAGTTCTCACCATATCATTTTAGCTCCTAAAACCTTTCCCTCTAAGGTAATAAATGATGCCTTTATAGGCAAACAATTAGGGCAGCCCTGCAAATTTTTTTGCATTTTAGTCCCTTTTAAATTCCTATTTTTAGCTTAGAAATCCCTTATTTACTAACTTGCTACCCAAGTCACCCTACTATAATTCTAAATTCCAATTAGACCCATTCTAGGTGCTTCTAGTGGTTTCCAATTTCAGTTACTAAAGATTCCCTGATTCTGACATACTAGACTACCCTTTTCCAATTCTGAAAATTACTAAACTAAAACCAACACCTTTTACACTGATAACTTAGTCAAGAAGTGACCATAGTTAGAAAAAAATCTAGCATATTCAGCTACAACCAAACAACTCTTCGATTAGCAAAATTAAACCAATCTATTAACTGCTAAAAATCAGAATTAAAAGCTACCTGTGACAAAAATATGAGTCTAAGAGAATAATCAAAAATTAATCAACAATGCTAAATCAAAAGCTTGAACTGACTTAGAGAAGCAATAAATGACTTAAACCTAAAAAAAAAAACTAGAACACTGATTATGAATAAACAAAAGAAATTATGCTTAAACTAATTTTAATAACAGAGAAATTGAACAATAAAGAAAAGAAAAAATTACTTATGTGAGGTTGAACAAAGCTGGACTCCGATTCGAGCCCCGGAATGATGTGAACGTTTGTTCTTCACCAAGAACAAATGAGCACATTATTTTGTATCTCGAATCAATCTTTGGACTAAGGAAATTGGGAAGAACTCGAGCAAATCGAACTTCTAGGGTTCTGCCACTTCTAAGATTTGAAATTTGAGAAGCTTCAGTTACATTCGAAGGCTATAGACTATGGATTCGTAGAGTAGGGGGTGGAAGGGGAGGGAAGGAGGCTATGTGGAGTTAATTTGGTTGAATTTGGATGATTTAGGGTTTTGGGTCCTATTTCGATGCGCAAGACCCATTTGTAACTGCTCCAAATCATTCATAACCCGAGAAACAAATATTATCGCCGTAGCAAAGAAAGTAGTACGACTCATTCTTTCACCTGCCTGACATTTCATGACAATATAATCCGCGATGGCTCTAATTCTTTCTCTGATCCGGCCCTTTTCCTGAAGTAATCGTCTTATTTGCTAGTTAAGGGCTTCTAGCACCTGGGAGTCGTTGAAGTGATGGTCTTGTAATCGCTTGATTTCTTTCTCCATCTCGGCCATTAGCCTATATCACTATTCCCTCTCAGCTTGAAAGTCCTTGTCCTACTGGGTTGCCTTATCTTCAAGGGTATTCACTTTTCTTTTCAGATTAGCAATGGTTCCCTCATAATTTCTTTTCATTTGTTGCACAAATTGGGCTCTTTCCTTTGTCTCCTTTGCCCACTGTGCCCGAATTTTTTCCATATTCCCTTAAGATATCTCCAACACTTCCTGGCAGTCTAAGACTTGCTTCTTCAGTCCTTTTATCAACCTCTCATCAGACCGGCTTCTTTCTTGATTTTTAGCAGCTATTTTCATTTGTTGGATCTGAGCTTTAAGAACCTCATTTTATTGAATCAATTTCTTCTTATCACCTTCGTCAGCTTCAGCTTTCACACTCTTTTCAAATTGAGGATCTCGAACCTGCTGCTCCAGCTCCCCTATTCTGGCTCGGTATTCCCTTTCTTTGGCTAGCCAATCCCATTGTACTTGGGCTCCGTCAGTAAATTGTTGGATGTGGCCTTTTGGTGGGTCTCTCGGGAATTTGAGATCTTTTGCCAAACCAGACCAAGTATTTGGGCTCTACCTCGCCTTTAGCCCGATCCCGCACTATGGTTTTAGGCTCAAGATATCTATATTCATTCCATATCTAGCGGATGTTTCCTTCCGGAAAGGCAGCTTTAGGACCTAATTAAATGACTTGTGTGCTTAGATCTTCATCGTTATGAACGGTTTGGAATCTCCCCAGTTGCCGCAAGACCCAGTAGGGAGCATAAGGTTTGATGATCCGAATACCCATCAAAAGAATGTAAGGTATTTCAGCTGATGTGTATACTACCTCAGTAACGGGAAACCATCCGAAAGCCCACTCAATTTGGTCAGCAGTTAAAGATCTCAGACATGATAACCAAGCCTCGGTACCCTCTAGGAACTCAATACTTGTTACCCAGGTTTTAAATTCCTCAATATAGCTCAAACCGGTTAAACCATAGTTCATGTACCCAGTCTAGTGGCATAAGTGCTCTTGTATCCATAACTGTAGCAACAAATTGCATCCCTGAAAGAATTTTTCCCCTTCTCGGCATTTGGTCAAAGCTCGATACACTTCAGCCACAATTAGAGGAACCACTGTGCTGTTGGACTTCTTTATTGCAACATCTAAAATTCCTACAAGGCCAATATCTATGTGACCATCATTTCGGGGACAGATCATGACTCCCAAAAAAACTAGCATGAAGGCTAAAACCCTGCGTGCCTCCCACTTATCTTTTTTTCCAGCATGTGTTAAACCAGTGTTGGGCTCCTCAAAACCTTTCGGGTTGCCATGTCAGTGGTACAAGAAATGGAGAGTGCAATATCCTTCCAATAAATTCTTGTTTTGAATATCCTGGCTGATGCTCAATAAATCCAGAAATCTGTGAAGGGTTACCGGTCTCTGTGCCAATGGATATCGACCCCTGAGGTTTCCGTTAAGACCCGCATATCCTGCCATCTCCTCTAAGGTAGGTGTAAGCTCGAAATCCGAGAACCGGAACACGTTGTGGGTTGGGTCCCAAAAAGGTATCAATGCTTCAATAATATCCAGCCTCGGCTTAATGTTCAATAACCCGACAAGACCGCCCAGAACTTTTACCATCGTTTCTCTACTACCCTTTCCTAGGTTATTCCACCACATGTGAAGCTTCAAAGGGATCTCACTCAAGACTAAGAAGGTTTCAATGTCGACTGTGCTCATCCTGAACATTTATTTAATTGATTTAATAACTTATTTTGACCTAAAAGGAAAAAGTGGCTATTTAAAATGACTTAAAGACTCATTTTGTCCTAAAAGAAAAAGTGAATATTTTTCAAAATTTTTATTTAAGAAAACAAAGACTCGGTTTTGCAAATACGACCTTTCAACACTTCCGGGAGGGAGATTTTATGGTTGTGCCTGCAAACCGTTTAAAAATGACTTAGAGTGGCTATTCTTGCAAAATAGCCTTATGGCATCCTTTTAGGGACATTCGGCACATTTTACAACAAGAATGGCATCACCTGACTTATTTGTGACAAAAAATTAAAAATTGGTATTTTTTGCTATTTCTGCAAAAGGGAGGTTGGACCCTATGAGGGTTGCCTACGAATCTCACATCTGGTGAGAATCAAACCAGCGTAGTTCGGGTAAATTTTGACTTTTAAAATGACTTTTTTTTATAAAAATTCGGCAGAGTTTTGGGGTATTTTCAAGCATTGAGTTTTTCTTTAGAATCGGGTTTACTTCTTTCCTACCCCACTCTTGGTCTTCTTCTTTCTCTTTTTCCCTCCTCTTTGTTTTTCTTTGGTTTTTCCTCACTTTTTCTTTTCTTATTTAGCCGTTCAGCATGCAAGCCAAAACAAATAAATGCTCACGTAGCCCATAGAATGCATCATGATGCTCTGTTATTTTGGGTACACCTGACCTAGACGGACCTAACCCCTGTGTGGAGTCTCCTAAGTCAAAATGAACGTGATGCAAACAAGCACTCCTACTAGGGATCTGGCATGAGGTTGTGTTATTCTAGGTTTAAAAACCTGGGGTTTGGTCCAGACTTATGGTACCCGAGCAGACAACTGGGGCCGAGGAGAGGGCGACGTACTGGGAGCACTAAAGTCTGCCCGTCCTTGTCGCTTGCCCAACCTCGCTCCATTTGGCATATTTTCTACAGAAAAAGCGGATACGCGAACGTATGCACCATTTTCAGAAGACTCAAAAGGGGTGGCGTAATGAAGCAATTATATACAATTCAACAATATTAAAGCGGTAAACAGATAGCATTTTAGCACAAAGGTTCACAAAAAATACAATAATATCAACAATAAATAAGCCAAGTAAAATCATAAAACAAGCTCGAATTCTTGAACCCTGAACAAAAGCTCTGGGTTCTTCTCCATAGCAGAGTCGCCAGAGCTGTCACACCTTCTTTTTACCTACTACACCCCCGAAAAAGGGTATAATAAAGAGAGTTTTTCCAATTAAAGGACAATCGAAACGAGATTCATTTTATTTAAAATTCAGAGTCGCCACTTGGGATTATTTATAGTATCCCATGTCACCGGTTCAAATCCTGAATCTAGGAAAAGGATGACTCTATTCATGTTTGCGAATTAGAAATCCGGGTAAGGAATTCTGTTAACCCGGGAGAAAGTGTTAGGCACTCCCGAGTTCCGTGGTTCTAGCACGGTCGCTTTGATTGGCTCATTAAATTATTTAATTACTAATTTTAGAACCTATGTGCTTAAGCTTCTTTCACCTCTTTTAATTAGAAAATTATCTTGAGACAAATTATGCGTACGTATACCCGCCTGTTTGGCTCGTCAAAAATTATGTCACACGAACGTGTCCACAATTAATAATGCTTAATTATTATTAAGAGTGTTTGGGCCGAAGTTGCGTGAACACATACTCCGGTTTTGTTTTTTAGAAGCGTAATTGTGTTACGCGGACGTATACACAATCACACTAGTATCTTAAGTGGCCCTAAAGGATATGCTACAAAATTTAATCAATTTTATATCTAAGGCCTTGAAATCTCTACGAGGGCCATATGTGATTTAATAATGAATAGTGCCACTAAAATTAATTAAAAGCTCGTAACCCATTTTATTATTAAGAAAAGATTGGTCAAAGTTGCGCGAACGCATACTCCAAATTAATTTAGGATCATTGTTATATTACGCGAATGTATACGCAACCACAATCGTATTCTAACGACCCTAAAATCTTGCCACGAATATTTATTGATTTTATCTCAGCTGAAACAAAGGTCATAATTTTCCTCTCTAAATGGCGCGCTTCTTATTAAAGGGAGACGGCTAATAATAAATGAATTCCTAAGTCATTAATTAAGGGGGCTCAACACGGGGAGGGGATCAGTCATTCCATGCAAAATTTATTCACGCTTGGGCCCAAGGCTAGGCCCAAATTTGAAATTCCAACAGGCTTGAACATGGGACTCAGATCTAACCCTTGAAAGCCCAAAACCAACAAAATTAAAATTCTGGGAGATACCATAAATATCAGTGATGTCAGGCTCATTTGTCAAGCCATTGGGCCAACGTTGGTCTGTCCAAATGGCCCAAGCTGAGATACAGTAGTGCAAAAAAAATTGGTAATCACATAAGAGATTAACAACTAAACTTTGATCTAGGCTCCCTCAACGTGCTTAAATCCTGATAAATATTCATATTAGAAAACAATTACAGATTTACAAACTCTAGTCAGCTATCCTCAAAGCTATAACCATAAATCCAAATATTGCAGCATAGACAAGATTTAACTAACAACCCTTTAAAACACCTGATGAATCAACATTAGTATAAACACCTATATCAATTTTATAATCATTTTTGAGTTCACAGTAGTCCAATTCCTAAAACTCGCATTAATATTTGAAACATGAGAACTCAGTATTACCAAGAGCCAGAATTTAAATCAATTCACACCATGTGAACAACAGGGATTTAATAATTTAAACAAACTACTAGAACAAATATCAAACTCATACACACTGAACAATGACAAAACCTGATAATTCCTAGATCAACTTCTATCTTTAACTAACATAGATTGAAAACTTAAGCTATACTAATGAAATCAAATAAGATCCATATATATGATGACTTTAATATTATATAACTCATGAAAGACCAAATTAGATAAAGCATCACAGTAAAACAAATCAAGAGACAAAGTAAAAAAAATTGAAATGCTCTAACTCTTCACATCAACCTACATTCATCAAATTTTCACTTCATAATCAATGAGATTACAGAGGTGTACGTGGGAATGCAACAACAGAAGTAAGGAAAACAAAGGTCAGTAGTCTCAGCAACAACAGTAGCAGGAAATTGGCTTCATACAACCAGTAGTGTAATTAAACCAATAACTTTATTTTCAAACTTCAAACCCAAGTTAAACCAAGTTCAAATCACCTCCTACACTCAAATTGCACCGCAGATTACTTCAACCAAGAGGAATTTTGAAAATTAGAAGATAAAGAAGTCAATGGAACAGCAAAGCTGTATCCATGTTCTGAAATTGCTTTTTGAGATCTAGTGCTAATGACTCTTTTCTGTTATTTTTTTTTTTTGAAATTCTCTTCTCTATAAAATAGTGCAGTTGTGCAACCCCTGGTTTTTGGATTTCAGCATTTAAAGTCGTTCTAAAATAGTAAACTTATGCAGCTTTGTTTCTGGATTGTTTTAGCTCCTAAAACCTTACCCTCTAAGGTAAGAAATGATGCCTTTATAGGCAAATAATTAGGGCAGCCCTGCAGATTTTGTTTTGCATTTTAGTCCCTTTTAAATTTCTGTTTTTAGCTTAGAAATCCCTTATTTACTGACTTGCTACCCAAGTCACCCCACTATAATTCTAAAATTACAATTAGAACCCCTTCTAGGTGCTTCTAGTAGTTTTCAATTTTAGTTACTAAAGATTCCCGAAATTTGACATACCTAGACTACCTTTTTCCAATTCTGAAAATTACTAAACTAAAACCAACCCCTTTTACCCTGATAACTTGGTCAAGAAGTGATCATAGTTAGACAAAAATCTAGCCTATTCAGCTACAACCAAACAGCTCTTTGATTAGAAAAATTAAACCAACCTATTAACTGCTAAAAATCAGAATTAAAAGCTACCAGTGGAAAAAACATGAGTCTAAGAGAATAATCAAAAATTAATCAACAATGCAAAATCAAAAGCTTGAACTGACTTAGAGAAGCAATCAAAGACATAAACCTAAAACCTAGAACACTGATTATGAATTAACAAATGAAACTATGCTTAAACTAATTTTAATAACAGAGAAATTGAACAATAAAGAAAAGAAAAACTTATTTATGCAAGGTTGAACAAAACTAGACTTCGATTCGAGCCCCGGAATGATGTGAATATTTGTTCTTCACCAAGAACAAATAAGCACATTATTTCGTGTCTCGAATCAATCTCTAGACTAAGGAAATTGGGAAGAACTCGAGCAAATCGAACTTCTAGGGTTCTGCCACTTCTAAAATTTGAAATTCGAGAAGCTCCGGTTACATTCGAAGACTATAGACTATGGATTCGTAGAGTGGGGAGGGGAGGGGAGGGAAGGAGGATATGTGGAGTTAATTTGGTTGAATTTGGATGATTTAGGGTTTTGGGTCCTATTTCGATCTAAAATTCAAAGAGCTCGGCTGGAATTTGAGGGACGGGGGGGATTTGGAAAGAGGAGAATCCATGGTGTGAAATTGTTGGTGCTTGGTGGCCGGCCGCCGCCTTGATGCAATTTCCGGCGGCGGTCTAGGGTGGTAGACGGCGGAGGGCAATGGCGCTAGGATTTATCTAAAGGAGACGAGATCGTGGGGGGGGGGGGGGGGGGTGAGGGCATCCAGACATTTTTATATTAAAGGACGGGGACTTTTCTACTGTTGGGTCAGTCAAACGTAGACGACTAGGATTTTTTGATACCAAACGGCGTCGTTTTGAAGGGGTGGGAAACAGACCGGACTAGGGCATTTGAGCTTGGACCAGGGTGAATGAGATTGGGGCTGGGTTAATTAAAATCACAAGAGGCCCAATTTGTGGATGTTTTTTTTTTTTTCAAATAACTTAATTATTTGAATTTCTTCTTTTTTTTTCTTTTTCAAATTAAAACCTAAAATCTAAATTAGCTCCTAATAAAATCATCCTACAAAATTAAATCAATTAGTTCTAAATGACAATTATCGCAAATAATTAAATGTAAAAGAAAAAATACTAAAATTCCAAAAATTAAAATTAAAAGCAAAAGTAAACTATTTTTGTGATTTTTGTATTTCTGTGAAGTTCTAATTACTAATTAATTCCAAAAACATGTTAAATTAACCCTAACTGCAATGCATATATATGTTTTGTATTTTTATATGATTTTAAATAAAATGCACAAATAAATGCAAGCAATTAACAGAAAATGCCACGAAAATCAACAAAATTAAGAATAATGAAGAGAAATTATTTTATTTGAAATTATGGGAGTAATTTATATAGGGCAAAAATCACGTGCTCACAGCTACCCCCTCTTTGCTTGGAAACACGAAGAGTTTTCATGCAAAGATAAGTGAGAAAATATGAGCGATTTTTGCCCGTTTGACTACTCTGTGTGAAGCATTTTTTGAAAGTTCGACCGCACCCTGCTTCTAAGGTTGCCTACATATCCTTGGCTAAAAAGGAATCAGGTTAGTGCAGTTCGGGAAGTTTTGGTTGCTGGGACTACCAGGAGTTGTGATTTCATTGCTGTTGCGGCTGATACTGCTTGTTGACCTCCTTATTACACCAAAAAGGAAAATCAAGGCTAAGCTAGCTATGCCTATCAACTATGAGTTACAAGATTCCTATCTATAAGTCTCTTGATGCTTGATCTTGAGTCTTAGCTGATTTTGCTGTCGACTCTGATCTGAATCTTGATGCTCGCAACTTGTAGGTGTTGTTTATTTCTTCAGCATTGTGTCAAAACGGGATCGGCGGAGCTTGTGACTTTAATCAAATTTTGAGCAATCCGCACCTTTGTTTGCTTCAACATTTGAATACATTTCTTTTTGTTCTTTTCTTCTCTTCTTTATTCTGGATTGATACTCATTCTTTTATCGTTTCGAACCCCTGTGCCTCAGTGTTAGACCTGCTTAAGATACCAAAACAAACAAACGAACAGAATTTTTGTGCCCCAGTTTTTCCTAGGAAACTTTTGTGAGTTAGTTGTGACACATATTTAAGAGATAAAATCAAGATTGTGTATTCTTGGGGATGAAGCCTTAAATTGGGAGGATTACCAGGTTATGCTGGAAAATGACCGGGTTATGCCGGAAAAGAAAAAGGTCCTCGAGTTATGCTGGAGAAATCCACAGGTTATGCCGGGATAAAAGAAAAAAGGTCCTTGGGTTATGCCAGGGAAGTCCACGAGTTATGCCGGGATAAAAGAAAAAAGGTCCTTGGGTTATGCTAGGGAGGTCCACGGGTTTTGCCGGCATAAAAGAAAAAGGCTCTTTGGGTTATGCCAGAGAGGTCCACGGGTTATGCCGGGAAAAAAGAAAAATGGTCCTTGGGTTATACCACGGAGGTCCACGGGTTATGCTGGGATAAAAGAAAAAGCTCCTAGGGTTATGTCAGGGAGGTCCACGGCTTATGCCGGGATAAAAGAAAAATCTCCTTGGGTTATGCCGGGATAAAAGAAAAATCTCCTTGGGTTATGTAAGAGAATTCCACGGGTTATGCCGGGATAAAAGTAAAGGGTCCTTGGGTTATGCCAGGGAGATCCACGAGTTATACCGAGATAAAAGAAAAAGGTCCTTGGGTTATGCTAGGGAGGTCCACGGGTTATGCCAGGATAAAATAAAAAAGGTCCTTGGGTTATGCCAGGGAGGTCCACGGGTTATGCCGGGATAAAAGAAAAAGGTCCTTGGGTTATGCTAGGGAAGTCCACGAGTCATGTCGGGATAAAAGAAAAAATATCCTTGGGTTATGCCAAGGAGGTCCGCAGGTTATGCCGGAATAAAAAAAAAAAGGTTCTTGGGTTATGCCAGGGAGGTCCACGGTTTATGCCGGGATAAAAGAAAAAAGATCCTTGGGTTATGCTAGGGAGGTCCACGGGTTATGCCAGGATAAAAGAAAAAAGATCTTTGGGTTATTCCAGGGAGGTCCATGGGTTATGCCGGGATAAATGAAAAAAAACCTTGGGTTATGCAAGGGAGGTCCATGGGTTATGCCGGGATAAAAGAAAAAGCTCCTTGGTTTATGCCAGGGAGGTCCACGGGTCAATGTTGGGATAAAAGAAAAGGGCACTTGGGTTATGACAGGGATTTCCACGTGTTATGCCGGGATAAAAGAAAAAGGCTCCTTAGGTTATGCCAGGGAGGTCAACAGGTTATGCCGGGATAAAGGAAAAAAGATCCTTAGGTTATGCCAGGGAGGTCCCCGGTTATGCCGGGATAAAAGAAAAAAGATCCTTGGGTTATGCCAGGGAGGTCCACGGGTTATGCTGGGATAAAAGAAAAAAGGTTCTTGGGTTATGACAGGGAGGTCCACGGGTTAAGCCGGGATATATAAGGAATGGGGCCGTATGCTACCATGATTTTTGGGGATTTCTCTTTTCCAATTCTTCTTATTTTTTATTTAATAAAATGCATGAAAGAATTTGGGGAAACTTCTCTTTTTGGTCGGTTCCCTGCTGCAAGGCTGTTTCAGCGCTTGCGCATTTCTTTCCTTTTGTTTGCACCTGTTTTTGCACAGTTGCCTGGATTGCACCTGTTTCAAATTTTTCAAAAAAGAACAATTGTTAGTTTGAAATGGTAGTTGGTTTTATGGCCTTGATCGTCTCAATTGCTTGATCCCGGCCCAGCTTCCGTTGAGATCTTTTGCTGCTTGCTAGTTTTGAGGGTGAATCTCTTCTCAACCGAAAGGACTCAACTTTTAGGATTCCATGATGACTCGCCCGCGTTGGCTCTGGCCTTTTTACTTTATTCTGCTCTTAGTACCTTTGTCTTTGACTTTCTTTCCTTCTCAATGTCTTTTATTTGAAAGCTTCAACCATCATGCCCAGTCGGGATTGTCTTGACGCACCCGCTGAGGCTGGGTACTTTCTTTTAGCTTTAGTTAGGCAAAGCCCTATAAAACTTGTCCTGCCACCTTTTCTTTGTAATAGTCTCGGAATCAGTGTTAGGCTGAAAGGGATTCAAGGAAAAAGTAAACAGTGATGAATTTAAATAAAAGCGTCCCTTTCGGGGAAAGAAAAGGACTTATCTGGGGGTACATGCAGACTTCAAATGGACATGACATGCTTCTTAGACTGGATGCCCGACCCCCACAAACTTTCCCAACTGCTCATAAGCTTATTGACCCGTATTTCAAAACTAGGGAACCTTGCCATTACTCTTTCAATGGTGAGAGGTATCTTCTTTTCTGCCAATGGCGCCTTTTGCGGGTTTTCGCCAATCGACCTCTCTCATTTCTCTTCTTACCGTCGCCCGATAGTGCTCTTTACGAGTTTCACCAAACAAACTCTCTCATTTTCAATTTCTCTTCTCATTGTCGCCTAATGGTGCCCTAAGGTTTTCACCGATAAGACTCTCTCATTTTATTTATCTCAATTTGGACTGTATCGAATTCCAACAATGATGTTTTTCAATTCCTACGCCTTTGCCCATTGATCAGAAGGACTTGGACAAGATTTTTTGGGTAAAAAGAATTTTGGACGGAATTACAACTTTGGAACCATTTTGGTGGGCCTATGGCCAAGCCATTTTATCATCTGCCCCAGTTTCACTTTTTGGGGGAATTGAGATTTTTGTTTAGGTGTGACTGAACCCCAGAGAGAGGCTGCCTACGTATCCTTTCGGAATCAAGTCAGACGTAGTTCAGGAAGTTTTGCTTTTGTTGTTTTTGTTTGATTTTATTTTTGTTTTTGTTTTCATCATTTTTTTCATTTTTTTTAATAGTACTTTCGGATTCCAAAGAGGGTAGCCAACTAAGAGTAACCGACTTTAATGGGTTTGTGAAGGGTTGATAATGTTTAGATAGCGGGAAAGAAAGCCTTCGTCATCTCAACTGCGCAAAGTTATTACCGTAGAAGGCCTAGACATAGTACCTTTTTACCGCATCCGCATTCACAGCTGTTTCGAGATCATTTCCTTCAATGTCACCCAGATACAATGCTCCTCTCGGCAATATCATTTGGATGATGTATGGACCCTTCCAATTAGGAGCAAATTTTTCTTTTTCTTCCTGGGCTGGTCAATTAAAATCACAAAAGGCCCAATTTGTGGAACTTTTTTTTTTTCCAATAACTCAATTCTTTGAATTTCTTTTTTTTCTTTTTCAAATTAAAACCAAAAATCTAAATTAGCTCCTAATAAAATCATCCTACAAAATTAAATCAATTAGTTTTAAATGACAATTATTGTAAATAATTAAATGTAAAAGAAAAACTACAAAAATTCCAAAAATTAACATTAAAAGCAAAAGTAAACTATTTTTGAGATTTTTGTATTTTTGTGAACTTTTAATTACGAATTAATTCCAAAAATATGTTAAATTAATCCTAACTGCTATGCATATATATTTTTTTGTATTTTATATGAATTTAAAAAAAATGCACAAACAAATGCAAGCAATTAATAGAAAATGCCACGAAAATCAACAAAATTAAGAATAATGAAGAGAAATTATTTTGTTTGAAATTGTGGGAGTAATTCATATAGGGAAAAAATCATGTGCTCATAATCCATATAAATATCCTTATCTAAATCACCCTGAAGAAAAGTAGTCTTGACATCCATCTGCTCAACCTTAAAATCTAGACGTGCGGCCAAGCCTAGAAGCACACGAATAGAAGACATCTTCACAATAGGGAAGAAAATTTCATCAAAGTCAACTCCCTTCTTCTGGCCAAAACCTTTAACAACTAACTTCTCCTTGTATCTAGGCGCAGAGGTATGGTTATCTTGCTTTATTCTGAATATCCATTTGTTAGATAAAGCTCTCTTACATTTCGGCAATTTCACTAACTTATATGTGCCATTCTCATGGATTGACTTCATCCCATTTTCCATGGCTTCAATCCACTGATCTTTATAAGTATCTTACATGGCTTCATCATAATTCTCAGGTTCTGCAATGTCACTGAAAAGTACATAATCATAAAGAGGATAGCGCATGGAATTTTGCTTCTCCCTTATAGAACTTCTAAGAGAGGTTTCAGGAGCATTCGAAGTAGTTACCAGAGTAGGAATTAGTTGCTGATCAACCAAAACTTTATCAACTGGAGCATCTATAACATCTATACCATGATGATCATTTTGATCTTGATCACTATCTTAATCATTGGCTTGGGTTCCTTCATGTGCAATAGGTGCCTTAGAAATAGAAACCGGATCACTATCAACTAAGCTCTCATTATTCTGAGAATGTATCTTCTCAGCGTTGTCAATATCTTCAATAGTCTGGTCTTCAAAGAATATTACATCACAACTTCTAATATGTTTATTGTCAACTGTATCACAAAAACGATACCCGAATTCATCTTGACCACAACCAATAAGATGCACTGCATACTTTTGAAATCCAGTTTCGATCTCTCATCTTTAGGAACATGCACACAAGTTTTACATCCAAAAACTCTCAGGTGATCATAAGAAATATCTTTGGAAAACCAAACTCTGTCTGGGACATCACCATCTAAAGCAACAGTATGAGACAAATTGATAACATAGGCAACAGTTGTTGATACCCATCCCAAAATATTTTTAGTTGCATATATGCCTTAAAAATCATGCATTAACATCAATTGGTATTTTTTCATAATTTTTCCACACTTTTTAATTTGTCTAGTATTTTGATTTCCAATAAATGATTAGAAAATTGCATCACAAATGATTTCAAAGGAATTTCTTGATTTAATTCATTATTTATGGTCCTATTAAGACCAAACTGTTCCATAAATAGCCAAATTGGTAACTCTTGGCTATAATTACAATAACTTTGCAATTATAGCCCATACGTATAATTTTGCACTATTCTTTACCAGAAAATTGTCCTTTATATTTTTAAATACCAAATAATCATTTCTAAATTATTTTCATGAAATCGAATCACTTTTTTATAATTAATAATTGTGTCATAAACTATTTTTTCACTAATTTAATTTGTGTATTTAACAAATAGCCATTTCTATTTCCATTTTAGCCTTAATTAAACCAACCCAAACCCTTAATTAAACTAGCCCATACCCCAAGCCCAATTCCTAATGCTACCCGAGCCAATGCTAATTAAATCATACCTATTGATCAATCTTGATCAATGGCCCGTATTCGTTCTTTCCTAAATTAACCCAAACCTATACCCCCAAACCCCTCATTCACTCTTCACTCACCAGCCGTCACCCCTCTCATTCTCTCTCAAATTCCCTCTGCCTAAACCCTAACCCCCCTTCACCGGTTGCTTGCTCGCCGGTAATGATGCTGGCTCAACACCACCCCTAGCCCTAATGGCTCCCCATGGCAGATTCTTGCTGTCTTGAAGTCCTCAAGGGACCAGTGGTTGTTCACTCACCACCCATGGCCTATTCTTGCCATTCTCAAGCCACCATGGCCTGATTGAGTAAGATCTTCATATTTCTCGGCTAAACCTATGGGTTTCTAAGCTGGTCTCTATATTTCTGGGTTGTTTTCCAGAAAACCCTAATCTCTCCTCCTGTACCTCTTAGATCTATAACAGATCTAAGGTTTTTCTGAGTTATTTTCATTTGTTTTATGAAAAACCATTCGATTTCCCAAAGCGTCGCTTTATTTTCCCATCAGGGTTTCTCGAACTTTTTTTTGTCAAAAACATACTTCTAGTCCTTTTAATGTTGTTCTCTGATTCTCATATGTTTGAACAAATTTTGTTAAAATTGCTTTTTAATCCTAATTTATTATGTTAAAACCCTAGTTTTAACACTATGTTATAATCCCGAGTTCATTCTTGCTTGTCGATTTTGCTATTTTTGTGTTCGAAGACCATGAATATGTTTCGATTAGTGGGTTCTACCCCAATAATGTCTTACTAGAGTTTCTAATTCGTAGAAGTTTGTAATGTTTCCCTTAGTATTACTACTATTTTCCAATTCTATGAATCCCTAATTTCCTGGGATGATACTCTTTACTGATTTCCGGTTACTTTTCCTGTTTTTACAACCTTTAAATATTTTCTTACCTTGTTATGTTATTGATTACATTATTTCTTGATTCTTACTGTTATTTCCTTAATAAGAACTCTATGTATCTACACCTAATTGCTTATTCTATACTCAGATCTTTTGAACTCTTTCCTTATTTGGTACCTGTTCTTTACCGTTTGAAATGACTCCTTTAATTAAGGAAAGACCTGGACTGATTTTACTTTAATTGATTTCGAGTTCTCCAATTACTGAATAATTTGATTCTTATCTTATTTACCTAGCTTTGAAACTACTTTATATATGCTTTCGTCTACTCTCATTAGACACGGACAATAGTTCACAACTCCCTCACACACTTAAAGCTTTTCTGCTCTCTTTCTTGTTTCTTGCTACCATTATTGAATTAGCCGGTTGCAAGCCAAGGCTAATTATTATACCCTATTGCTCTTCACTTTGTGTTTATTCTCCTTAACTGGTATGTTCTGATTTCAATTAAATACTATGTGTTTTCTTGCTGTTTTTGTTTACTAGTTTCCAGTATGTTCCTGTCTATTATCTGACCTTTCAATATGTAACTAGCCTGTTTGGATCACTGTTAGTTCTGTCCTAATTCAAATATGTGATCAGCATGATATGAGCTTGTCCATTCCTTGTAGTATGTATTGGTTGTACTCTATTAGTATATGTTTGAATGGTTATGTGTTAATTGGTTTCTGGTTTGCACCTGTTTTGCAAAACTTATTAGTTACCCTAAGTTATTCTAATGATAAGCCCAATCATGTTTGGTACTTCTATGTCCTCACTGTTGCTACGAATCCTATACTATGTCATCTCACAATCCCATGAACCCCCTTAGTATGTTCTAATTAGCACCTCTAAAATCTATGGCTTACTGCTTGAACTGTTAGCTACTCCTCAATTACAAAAGATTTCTATTTGTCATATGTTCATTATCTATATCATGTGTCCCCAAATCCCAATTCCCTTTGTATGAATCATGTGGTTAGGACTCTGTTTGCTCTATGATTTATCTGTTGTTTGTTTGATTACACAATTCTTGTCAAAACTGTTTTACTGCTAAACAACTCTCTTATTTTTATAAAACTACCTCAATTGAGTCCTTTTCAATACTTGTTTCCTATCAAACCTTTTCAAAACTATGTCAAGCATTCTCACTCCACTCTTAAGTCCTAAGGTCTTCCCCTCCAATGTGTGACTGCCTTGGGATCCCTGTGAGACCCCTCCGAATTTTGATGCACTGGGGCTGGCCCTTCTATCGATGCCCCCCCTTTTTTTTCCTCACGGAATCGGGTATACGATATTTGGGAAGACAAATCTTTTCCCACTTTGGGAATTGGGTTTCTTGAGATTTTGGAGAGTCGCCACCTAATGATTATAGTGCATTAGGACACTTTAAGAAGAATTAAAGATGAAAACCAGAGTTGGGTAAGGGCTTGAAATTATCCCGAGGGGAAGGTGTTAGGTACCCCTCAAGATACTAGTGTGGTTCCCGGCCATGCTACAATTGTGACTTTAAAAGCAAACAAATAGGTAAACAAACAAGCATTGCAAATACGGGAAAAATGTTACAAATAAAATTTAAAGATGCTGAAATTTAGAAGATAACAACTTTGCAATTTAAGAAGAGATACGCAATGAGGGGAGAGATCAAGTAATGATGTAAATAACTTAGGGAAATAAACAGAAGCGGAGGTTTAAAAAAGGTTTTGGGAAACTTTTGAAAAATCTAAAAATAACAAACTAATAAAGAGGGAGGGGGTCCTAGATTCATACATTGCATGGATCATTAGCACAACACCGATACCTGATTGTACGCATAGTGTTATCGTATAATCATCATCTCCATTTCTACCCCTCCCACCCCGTTAAGGTATTAAAGCGCATAATGGTATCGTTTACTTACCGCATGCTACTACTCATCTCAATCCTATCAGTTAACAGATCATTATTAGATGGACTTGATGCGAAGTCCTATAAGCATGATATCTACATTTGATTTTTCAAAACCTGTTAAAGAATTTATGAAGAGATGACAGTTTTAATTAATCCTACAATTTTCCTAATGAATATGCATTCCCTATAGATATGATATTTATACATAAATTTTCAGAAAAAGCTTAGAATTCCTATAGGCAGGATCTCTACATGCGTTAGTTACAGAATATGAGCGTTAAATCCTATATGCATGCTTTCTATGTGATTTGCAGTATAGTTAAACGTTAAACCCTATAGGCATGGTATCTATATGATTGAATCAGAGATGTTAAATAGACCTATAGGCAGGATTTCTAGAAAAAGAGAGTCCTGAAGCATGATATCTACCCTTATTGATGAAATAAAGTAAAACCCCTCCCACACCCTTTTACTATATTTCCCCGAGTTTTATACAAATTATTACAGGCCAGAAAATAGCTAATAAAAATACATCAAAAGCCAACAGCTAGATCCGAGCAGCCTAATTCAATCCTAATGTCCAATAACATGTGTTTAACCAACTCCGGGATCCAGATTTCCAAAGCCTTCCTATTCCCCAGGGTGTTTCAAAGTTACAAGGAATTGCAGGGATCCCCGGCATTGCTTACACCCCAGATACCATTAGAATTAGAATAGTGCAGTGTGGAAGAGCTAGCTCTCAGGCATCGAAGTTCAGAGGGAGCTCAAGGGTCCCAAAGAATGGCTTGCAAGAGAGGGGTAGACCTTATAGCTAGGAATAGGTGAAAAGTGAAAGGGGATTAGGGAGCCATGACAGGTGGTGGTCATACCTAGCCATAAGGTAAGCTGGCACACCCCTGACCACTTGTTTAGTCAAACAAATTAGGAGCAGACCCTTGCAGGTCAAACCAAAGTCTGGATAGTGATTAGGATACTATCAGACCCAAATCCAAGGCTCAAACACATAAAAAGGGGAAAATGGAGTGGGAATTGATTGAGTTAAGGATTCAAAGAACCCAGTTCAAGACCATAGGCAACAATATTGGAGTGCTGCTATGCCCCAAACGATAACTCACATACAAAAGGGTAAAGGGGTAAAGGGGATTCATAGAATATCAAATTCATGACAAACAATCAATTACCTGCAAAACTTAAATATAGAAATATAAACGAGAGGAAACATGTGGCCATAAACTAAAACAACTATCAACTAAAGGAAATAGGCAGAATTAAACACATTATTGTTGAGGCATGTAAAATAACTGAAACATACCAGTAGAGAAGCAAAAGAAGTGTAGAAGAAAGTAAAGACAGTCCACAACAGCACATGTATCAAAGAGAGAATTTTAAAGTGAAATTGAATTGTGAACTCACATGGTGTTCTGTGTTCGTTTTTTGTTTAAAAGAGAAGAGAGTAGGTATTTATAGCTTTAAAAACGTGTAGGGAAATAAGGTAATAAGTAAAATTAAGACTCAAACATGGAAACAATCACCAAGTGATTCCCCTTAAATTAAGGAAACACTGCTTAACAGGTCAGCAGTCCTAATTAATGAATGAAAATCAGTTTGGAGCAGATTAATTATTGCCATAAAAAGGGTAGTAAAAGCATGAAGTAAATAATCAAGTCTAAGTACGAAATATACTTATTTTGGGAAAGGGTTCAGCATGGTAAAACATCACAATAAAGGGAGTGAATCAATTAATTTTTAACGAATGAGTAGAAAATTAGGGCTCGTAAGAGAACCTCTTGCAATCAGTCACAGGATCAAAGGAATAAAGATAAAACAAGAAAGGAACATGATACTGCACTTTATTATATAAATAGCAAGGAATGAACAAGCATGCAGTGTTAAAGAATTTGGCAAAAATAAGTAACAGAAATATACAATGGCAGTAAGGGTAAGCTAGGGCTCAGTAGTAAGAAAAATATTCGAAGCATAGTAGTCAAGCAGGTCAGGCAATTCACAGTGAAGCAAATAAAGAGAGCCAGAAACAAGTGAAGTTCTCATAGTAGGAACAAAATAAATGAGAAAATTTCTAGAGAAAGATTAGGGCTTTGACAGTAAACAGGTTTTGCAAGATGGTAAGAACTCGAAATTAAACAAACTAAATGAAGAAGAAAGAACCAGCAACATTTAAACAAACAACTTTCAAAACCCGGATAAACTAAAAAAAGGAATTAGGGTTTTTTAACATTCATGAAACAGATAGAGGAGAAATCATGAGTAAATCATAGCCAAAACAAAAACACGTTAAAGAATTAGATCTTTTTGAAAAACTTAAAGGAAAAACCCTAACGAAGGGTTGTTTTGCAAGAAAAGTCGAAAAACTTTCGAGAACAAACATAAACATTCATGGCAAGTACAGATCTAGAGCAGATCTAGAAGAAAAATCAATAACATACCAAAGATTAGGGTTTTAGAGAACCCAGAAAGGTGAGAGAGGCCTTGGAAATTAACGATCTAACCAGGAACGCCAAGAATCTAACTCGAACGGCCATGGCTGGCCGGAGAAAAGTCAGGGACGACCGGAGAAAGGTCATGAGTGGAAGTCAGGCAACGATTGGATCAGATTCCTTCCAAATTTGGACGTGAAGCGAACACTCAGGATCCATGGGAGGCCATTATACATCTCCGATGGCCATGGGAGACCATGGATTAGGGCGGAATTGAGAGGCGACGACCAGGGTTCATGAGGGATTAGAGAGCATCGAAAGAGAAGAGCGGTTTCAGAGGCGGCTGTTAGAGAGGAATGAGTGGTTAGGGTTGGGTTAGGTGAGTTTTAAAAGGAAAGGAGTGATCGTAGCTGTTGATCAAAAGGATCAACGGCCAGGATTTAAAGAAATCCGGGCGGGTTAAGGAATTGGGTCAAGGTGTCGGGTTAAAAAATGAAAATTGGATTGTATAATTGTGTTGATTTTTAGGCTAAAATTGTAATGGAATTGGGGTTATAATTGAAATGAAATGAGGCCAAAACTTAAATAGCCAGTTTTTTCCTTTTATTTTTATAAAATGATAGAAATAATTTTGAAATTAAATTAAAGGTACTGAATCAGTTAATGACATATAAATATTAATTTAAAAATACTGGAACCAATTTTATAATTATAAAATGCTATAAAATCTTAAAGAGGCTAGTGTTGCAATTTCATGCAATTTAGTTTTTAAAATACCAAACGAATTTGTAAAAATATGCAAATATCATGTTAGCTATACTTTGATGTAAATATGAGAATAAGAATAAATTGCCCACCAAAATGATATTTTTAGGAATAATTATCGGATTTTATGGTATAAAAAATAGACAATAAGCTTGTTTAAAAAATCATTAAAATGCCAAAACCCTTTGCTATACTTATATATGTTATTTTAAAAGTATTTTGGGTATAAAAGTACATAAGGAAAAAATTGGGTATCAACAGCTACCCCTCTTTACCCGGGAAGGATGAAAGAGTTGTCGGGTAAAGATATGATGACTAATTTTGACCGGAAGCGGCGATTTGAAAAGGGTTTTACCGAGCTCTGGTTTCTGAGCTGCCCACATATCCCTGGTTTTATAGGAATCAGGCCATATGTAGTTCAGGAACCATTGACGGAACATGCCGATGGAGATTTTAAGGACGGATACGATGCTCGGGGGAGGCAAAAGGTGTTTTGAAGTTGATAGGCTGCGGGAGCCAGAGTGGAATCGCTCCTGCCAAGATGGCCGTTGCTAGCCGGTGTACCCACAAGTGAGCAATACAGTCGTATATCATGCATAAACTTAAACGTGATGCAAGTTCTCGTTGGACCATGAATGCTGTCCTCGGATACTTAGGATGACGTCCTTGGACCATGATGTCCTGGGCGATGAGGCGCAAAATTAAGGATTTGTAGGCTATGAAATGACGTTCTCGGCAATGATAATGGTGCCTCCGAACCATGATGCCTTTGAATAATGATGTGCAAGATATAAAGTGGGGTCCTCGAGCCATGGCATGGTGTTCTCGGGCTATGAAGATGATGCCTCTGAACGATGATGCCTTTGGACAGTTTGGCTATATTTTAGCCCATGAGGTGCAAGATTTGGCGGTATCTCAGTCGATACAAAAGCGTAAATGGCGATATTCTAGCCGACAAAAATTTAAATGAGACAGGCGATGTTTCAACCGATGCAAGAAATGTAAATGGCGATATTTCAGCCGACAAAAGTTTGAATAAGATAGGCGATGTTTCAACCGATGCAAGAAATGTGAATGGCGATATTTCAGCCGACAGAGAATTTAAATATAGCAGGCGATATTTCAACCGACGCAAGAAATGTAAATGGCGATATTTCAGCCGGTAGAGAATTTAAATGAAACAGGCGATATTTCAGTCGATTGCAAGACATAAGTAAAGGTGGCGATATTTCAGCCATGCAAGTGGAGGTAGAGATTAACCTCGGAAGGCATAAGGTAGCCTTATGCAATGCAGGAAAATGTGGATGGAGACAACGTTTAGTCTCGAAAGGCAGAAAGGTAGCCTTATAAAATGCAGGAAAATGCGGATGGAGACAATGCTTAGTCTCGAAAGGTAGAAAAGTAGCCTTATGCAATGCGGAAAAATACAGATGGAGACAACGCTTAGTCTCGGAAGGCAGAAAGGTAGCCTTATGCAGATAATGCAGGATGGAGACAACGCTTAGTCTCGGAAGGCAGAAAGGTAGCCTTATGCAGATAATGCAGGATGGAGACAACGCTTAGTCTCGGAAGGCAGAAAGGTAGTCTTATGCAGATAATGCAGGATAGAGACAATGCTTAGTCTCGGAAGGTAGAAAGGTAGCCTTATGCGGATAATGCAGGATGGAGATAACGCTTAGTCTCGGAAGGCAGAAAGGTAGCCTTATGCTATGAGGGGCAATGCAGATGGAGACAACGCTTAGTCTCGGAAGGCAGAAAGGTAGCCTTATGCAATAAGATAAAGCGAATAGTAAGAACAAAAAATTCTTAGCTGATAGCTGATCATGATATTGCGGCTGTTGGGCCATTGCATGCAGATAGCAAATACGCATAGGCGCAACGGTTCAATGCGGTTGCATAACATGTTTGGTAACTTTGTGACTTGGGTGCCTGTATCCAAAGAAAATTGTGAGTATTGTAAAGGGGAAAGGTTAGTTCACTCTTCCGTGGCTCCCGACGTCGTGCATCATTGCGGTAGCGTTGCTAAACAGCAGCTATCTAGTTATGCATTATTTAACAAATATAACTTAAGTAGAAAATAGCTTTGTTTAGATAAACAAACGACTGCAACGCGGTTCAAAGCATTGCAACTTCTCTAGCTCCGGAATTTTGAGGGTCCTCCTCAAAATTCTGCCCTAGTTTACTGGGCTGGCACTCCTGACGGCTGCGCTAAACGAATGCAAGATCGACTTCGGAATTTTGAGGATCCTCCTCAAAATTCTGCCCCAGTTTACTGAGGTGACATCCTTGGTGATGAGTGGCTGAAGACCAACTTCGGAATTTTGAGGGTCCTCCTCAAAATTCTACCCCAGTTCCAATAATAGGGGGGAAATAAGATTTTTATTAAATTGTGACCGAACCCATAGGGTTGCCTATGTATCCCCTCTTAAATGGGAATCAGGTCAGGCATAGTTCACATTACATTATAAAGCAATCATAGGTGATTACACATAATATCGTTTCACTGCATCTGAGTTGATTGGCTTTGGCCAGAATTCTCCGTCCACTTCTGCAAGAATAAGGGCTCTTCCAGTTAGAACCCGGTGAACCATGTACGGACCTTGCCAGTTGGGAGAGAACTTCCCCTTGGCTTAATCTTGATGTGGGAATATCTTCTTCAGCACCAACTGCCCCGGTGTAAACTTTTTTGGCTTAACTCTCTTGTTGAAGGCTTTGGACATTCTGTTCTGATACAACTGACCGTGGAAAACTGCATTTATCCTTTTCCCATGTATAAGGGCTAACTGCTCGTAGCGACCTTTTACCCATTCTGCGTCGTCCAACTCTGCTTCTTTTATGATCCTCAAAGAGGGAATTTCTATCTCGGCTGGAATGACTACCTTTGTACCATAAACCAGCATGTAGGGAGTTGCCCCAGTTGATGTGCGGACCGTGGTGCGGTATCCAACAAAGAAAATGTTAACTTTTCATGCCATTGTTTGTGAATTTCGACCATCTTCCTTAGTATCTTCTTGATATTCTTGTTGGCTACCTCCACAACTTCATTTATATGAGGCCTGTAGGTTGTAAAGTTCTTGTGTTTGATTTTGAACGTTTCACACATTGCTTTCATCAAGTCGCTGTTGAGATTGGAACCATTATCAGTGATGATTGATTCTGGAACACCGAATCGGCAAACAATACGATCACGGACGAAGTCTTCCACAAATTTCTTAGTCACTGCTTTGTATGAAGCTGCTTCAACCCATTTGGTAAAATAATCAATTGCCACCAGGATAAATCTATGCCCATTAGATGCGGCAGGCTCGATAGATCCAATGACATCCATTCCCCAGGCAGCGAACGGCCACGGTGAGCTTGTTGCAGTAAGCTCGTTTGGTGGAACCTTTATCATGTCTGCATGTATCTGATAGCAGTGGCATTTGTGAACATATTGGATACATTCTGTTTCCATAGTCATCCAAAAAAAAACCTGCTTGGAGTCTCTTCTTTTCTAAGACAAAACCATTCATGTGTGGCCCGCAGGTCCCCGCGTGCACTTCGTCCAATAGTCTGGTTGCTTCCTTTGCTTCGACATACCTTAACATAGCCAAACCGGGAGTCCTCCTATACAGGATTCCCCCACTGTGAAAGAAGTTGTTGGATAATCTCCGTAGTGTGCGCTTTTGAGTGGCATTTGCAAGTTCTGGGTATTCTCCAGTTTTCAAGTATTCCTTGATGTCGTGGAACCATGGTTTTCCGTCCACTTCTTCCTCAACGTGAGCATAATAAGCTAGCTGATCATAAATATTTACCGGGATGGGATCAATGAAATTCGTGTCTGGATGCTGGATCATGGATGTCAAAGTATCCAATGCATCAGCGAACTCGTTTTGGGCCCTGGGGACATGCTAAAATTCTATCTTTGTGAATCTTTTCCTTAACTCCTGTATGTGATGCAAGTTGGGAAGTATCTTAGAGTTTTTGGTTGCCCATTCTTCTCAAACTTGATGTATGAGCAGTTCCAAGTCCCCGATCACTAGTAAATCTTGAATGTTCATGTCAACGGCCATCTTGAGTCCAAGGATGCAAGCTTCCTATTCAGCCATGTTGTTTGTGTAAGGGAACCTGAGCTTGGTGGATACCGGGTAATGCTAGTCGGTTTCCGATACTAGGACCGCCCCTATGCCAACTATTTTAAAATTGGCGGCCCCGTCAAAAAACAACCTCCAACCATCATAGGATTCCGCAATATCTTCTCCTAGAAAGGACACTTCTTCATCAGGAAAATACATTTTCAAGGGTTCGTATTCTCTGCCGATAGGGTTCTCGGCAAGGTGATCTGAGATGGCTTGACCCTTGATTGCTTTCTGAGTCACGTAAAACAATGTCGAACTCACTCAACAAGATTTGCCAATTGGCGAGCTTGCCAGTGGGCATTGGCTTCTGAAAAATGTACTTCAGCAGGTCCATCCTGGATATGAGATAAGTGGTGTAGGCACAAAAATAATGCCTCAATTTTTGAGCTACCCAAGTCATAGCATAACAGGTGCGCTCTAATAAGGAGTACCTAGCCTTGTACGGGGTAAACTTCTTACTGAGGTAGTAGATGTCCATCTCCTTTCTTCCCGTCTCATCATGTTGTCCCAGAACACAACTGAGTGCTCCATCCAAAAGTGTAAGATAAACCAATAAGGGCCTTCCTGGCTCTGGCGGAACCAAGACTGGCGGCGTTGACAAGTACTTCTTGATTCTGTCAAAGGCTTTCTGACAATCGTCAGTCCATTTAGTAGCTGCATCTTTCTTCAGCATTTTAAATATGGGTTCACAAATGACTGTGGACTGGGCTATGAACCGGTTGATATAGTTGAGTTTCCCAGGAAACTCATCACGTCCTTCTTGTTCTTTGGTGGTGGCAATTCTTGGATGGCTTTGACCTTTGATGAGTCCAACTCTATTCCTCGACGACTCACGATGAAACCCAGTAGTTTTCCGATAGGAACCCCGAATGCACACTTGGCGGGATTCAGTTTCAGTTTATACCTTCTCAGTCTGTTGAAGAACTTTCTCAGATCTTCCATATGATCAGTGGCTTTCTTGGATTTGACAATGACATCGTCCACTACCTCGATCTCCTTGTGTATCATGTCGTGAAAGATAGAAGTCATGGCTATCATGTAGGGGCGCCAGCATTCTTCAATCCAAATGGCATTATTTTGTAGCAATACATTCCCCACGGCGTGATGAAAGTTGTTTTCTCTGAATCATCCTCATCCATCCATATATGATGATACCCAGCGAAACAATCAACAAAAGATTGCAACTCATGCTTGACGTAGTTGTCGATAAGAATGTGTATGTTTGGCAAGGGGAAGTCATCCTTGGGACTGGCCCGATTGAGATCCGGGTAGTCAAAACAGATTTTAATCTTCTCGTCCTTCTTTGGTACTGGCACGATGTTGGCTAACCATGTTGGATACTCTACCACTTTGAGAACTTTAGCTTTGACCAGCTTAGTAACCTCTTCTTTGATTTTCAAACTCATGTTGGGCTTGAATTTCGTGAGCTTCTATTTTACTGGCGGACAAGTCATGACGTCCAAATCCACTACTAAAAAGCAATAGACACGGTCGCAGCAATATAATTTACCCAACTATGAGCCGGGGTTAAATCCCACAGAGAACAATGTGTAGGCGATTAGGCATGTAAGAAAATTATCGCTAGTTGCGCAATGCCAAACACTAAGAATTTTGGTTGGAAAATGTTTCTATATCTAATTGCGGAAATGTAAACTAACCTAGAAAGCAAGTAAAA